>PVMI01033020.1:7290-18609 GCA_008528875.1 Aulacorthum solani | reverse complement strand
ATTCGCTGAATTATTTTATACCTTATATCACCTATGTATGATATATTTATGCGTCGTCGAATAATATTATTTCACAATTGACTATATTTTTCATTATTAATAAAGTAGAACTGAACAATGTCAATAGTGGAGTACGATTTATTTCGCCAATTAGTTTTTGTCATGATAAAATGATGCTTGTCTTAACGGATAAAAATGTATGACCCAAACAAAAATTTTTTTTTTATTGTATGTGAACTTCTCAGGGTATGCCACAAGAACAAAAAACTAGTTTAGATTACACCCCAAACATTTGTTCTTGTGATTTTAATTTTTTTAATTTATAATATTATATTCAATAATATTGTCACTTAAACATTTTTATAATTTTATATTGTTTTTTGTTATTTAATATAAGAATATTGATTAGAAGTGTTTGTATCAATTTTAATTTGTATTAATATTTCTAAAAACAAATATACATGGCAAATTAACAATAGCGTCAAAATTACGGAAGAGGTCGAGCCCTACAAAAAGTACCTATCGGCAATATATAATGTACATATATATTATATAATATCAGACGTTACTTGGACAATTAAAAAGGTGAAATTTTGAAACCAGGACACACTCAGGCATGGTTTGACATAATATTAAATCAACATAATACATTGATGCACAAATGCACATGCATGACAATCCTTAACTACCATTAATTATTATAACTCGTGAGTCGTCAGTCAAACATAAAGTGCAATAATACGATGATAACATTATTCTAAGGATTCCCTTACCTGCTGACGTCATCGGTCACGCGTGGCGGCGGCGACGATGATGATGGTTGCTGCGGCAGATCATCGGTACAGATCTCGGCTGCGGTCTTGGTATACGTGTCCTGCCTTGTCAACACTTTCCGGTTGAGTTCAGGAGTGACGGGCTTCAGACGAGGTATCTTGGACGTGACCGTAGTCGGCGACGTGTCGGCGGTTGCGGCCACCGTGTAATGATGGAACGAATTGCTCCGTCGGCCGATCGTTGCTTGGTTAGGCCGGGCGACCGTAGATTCCGTTGGATTAGCCCGGGCGACAGCGGCTTCCGTTGGGTAATTCCGGACGGCAGCGACTTCCGGAAGAGCCGCAGCTTCCGTTTGCGTGGTGCGATTATGGCTGTTGTGGTCGTCCCTGGCGTCCGTCTGTGTGGCGCACGTTACCGGCGCCAAGGCTGGTTTCGCGTCCGTCGTTACGTCAGCCGAACACCCAACGTGCTTGAACGTCGGTTTCGCGGCCACGCTAGCGTCGTACGTCCGCGGCTTGGCTGTTATGCCGACCGTGGTCGTCCTGATGGTCGCCGGCCTCGAAGACTGCGTGCCGACACTTGCCGTCTTTGTCTCCGCCACGGCCACAACCACCGCCGCCGTTGCCGCCGCCACTAAGGTGGAGGGCTGATCGTCGGTGGCAGCCACGGTCTGAGTGTGCGCCATTGCGGTGGCCGGCTTCACGGGGTCCTTGGTCTGGGTGTGCGCCACCGTTGTGGCCGGTTTGGTGACGGCGTCCGTCTGGGTGTGCACGGTCTCCCCGGACGGAGGCAGTTCTGTCATTGTGGACGAGCTCACGGTGGTGGCCGACGGTGTCGTCACTCCCACGTCTCGGCACATGGGCACACAGTTGACACCCACCTCTTTGGTGGACACGGCTGCGCGCCTGTTAGCCGGATACGCTGACAGAGACCATCCGCTACCGACTAGAAATGAAGAATAATATAAATTATCTATTGATAGTATCATATGTGAGCTAAGCGTCTAGAATGGGTGGGTCATGTACTGCGAACCGAGGGAAGCATATTTCGAAAAATACTGATTAGTTAACCAACCGGCAAGCACCTTTTAGGAAGACTTCGGCAACGGTGGCAAGACAGAGTAAATGCAGACATGACAATGGTAAATGCTAAGCTGCAGTCAATTTCGAGACTACAACTGATTGTAACAAATAGAGTGGCTTGATAAAAACTACAAAAGGCCTTATGGCCAGACAAAACAAAAAAATAATGTGTAATATAGGCTGTTTAAGTTAGGTATAGAGTCGGCACAAAGTTAAGTGTTAAGGGGCCCAGCCGTCAAGATAAATGTCACTAATGATGGCGCGTTTTTGCATATTATGATTGCCACTCATTGCATCATTTTACATAATTGATAAATATTAAACAGGTTCGATTTTTTCCACTTGACAATACGATGTAGGGAAAAATATAATTATTAATTTATCGACTATCTTACATATAACGATAAAATACGTACGCATTTATGAGTAGTAAAAAGTTCCGATTTTATATGACGTATAAAACACTATGGGCTTCTTATAGTACTTCGGCATATACCTATATTGTAAAAATTTAAGCTAATAAAACACAAGGGACGATTTTAATGGTGAATAGTGTATTGTCGTGTATACTGCTATTATTTTGCACATAAAAAAAAGGTACTATGATTTGTGACTTTCTTTGGAATCGTTGATAATCTTTGTATACCTATTTTTTTTACCCATAGCACACTATATTTTCAAAGACATGTAAAAATGTAGTCTAATCGTATAAAAAAAATAATTTTCCAAGGACTTGATGTACATTATTTTCTATAATATTTCACTGCGAGATCATAATATGATGAGTTATTGTCTAGTGTATACTTCGAACTTTTTTTAATTGTTTTTAAACGCAATAGCACATACACACACACACACACACACACACACACCAAAGCGACTTACTCGTTTGTCCGCAAACGGTTAATGCGGTCTGCGTGTTTACATGTGTACTGAAAAATCGGAAAAAAAATATATACCATACTCGGAGCGTAGTCCCGAGACACGTTGTGCTTCGTCCCGTGTTAATTATTTATAGTCATCTTGCCCACCACCATTATATGCGACGTTCGTGCTCTGAGGACGCGTGATCCGTATGCGTGCAGCTCCCCCCACCCGCTCTCGTTGTGCCATAGATACGTATTGTGTAGACTAAGTATGTATGTACGATCGTTCCGTCTGCCCGTTTTCGACAACCATCAACCCGACGACCATCGAGCCCGTTTACATTTCACAGTAATTATACTAGACTAAGTATATATTATATACCTACCAATAATCTATATATAACATAAGGTACCTATCATATATCAGCTAAAGTTTGGATTATAAACTTCATAATATCGGTATATTATAGTATGTGATCCTTTTGTGAGGCTTTTGTAGTTTTCTATCTCATTGGATTTTGTTCTACAGTCTACACATCTACAAGAGCATGCAAATTGTCAAATATAAAAATGTTAAATCATCAAGTTAAAAATTTCGCAAAATTCGTCAAAATCAAGAAAATATCTAAATCATTTTTTTGTTAAAAATGAATACAATTTTTTTTTAAATTTTTACACTAAATGCTTGACAGTTAATTAATACAATTGATTATCCTCTTGACCTCATATACAAGTTTTGTTTACTGGAGTTTAAAAACAATTTTTCACCAAGTATTTTTTATGAGCAATTTAAGTTTAAATTTTAAAACATTGAACATTAGTAAAATGTATAAGAACGGTTTTAATGAATTCAAGATTTTAGAATCTAATTTGTTGAAACTGACGAATGTATTGGCTCTATAAGTTCATCTGTTTTGTACTTTTGTGTGTGTATGTCTGCGTAATCACTTATTATATAGCAGTAAAAATTTTGAAGATGGTTTCTTGTATCATATTGAATATAGTTGGTAATTTGGGAAGTCTATAAATTAGTATAAAATGCATAACACTTTTCAAAATAATCGGGAGAAACAAAAATAAGTTAACTACGAAATAGATTCTGTTTTTTCACTGTTATTCAAAATAAATAATATCTACATATTACTATATTAGTGACTTCCAATTTTCCCAAAATATGCGTATAGCTATAAAATAAACATGATTTAATTTTCAAAATATTTTCTTTCTTTTTGTTATATTTAAAATTTTCGATTTTTTAATATTTTTTTTTTATTTATATACGTATTATATGAAAAAAATTGATTCTGAGTAAGAAGCCTGGAAAATTAATACAAAGTTCCTTTTAAGTAGTTCATACATAAATTTAAAAATATAATTTTTTTACAAGCAAATACTTAAAAGTCACAAAAATGAGCAGTTAAAATAAAATGGCGTTGAAGGATGTCAATTCAATCATACCTACCTATATTAAAGTTTCATATATTCTAAAGTATTTTGTTAGGCATATTATTATTATTTTTCAAAAAATATTAATCATAGAAAACTTGATACATTCCAATACAACTTAAGATATTATTTTCTACATAGGTAGGTACAATAGTCAATGAAATTTTCTGAATATTTAGATTAATTTTAAGCTATTTAAAGAGATTTGAAATATTTTTATTTTAGTGTTAGGTAAATAAAATTTTTTATGCATTTTAAAAACCTTGAAAATCTTATACAAGATTCCACATAAGTTGTTCCTATAGAAATTTAAATATTAATAAATATCTAAGCATCATTTTTCTTTAAAACACAAAATCACAAACATTTGAATAAAACATTTGAATAATAATATTTTGTAGTAAAAAATGTTCAATTTTTGTACTAAAAGTCTCATAAGTTATTCTCACTGATACCTAAATATCTCAAAAACATGTATGCACTATTTTTTTTTTTTTTATAGGCTTCCAAGTTCAAATTTGAACGGAATTTCGCTGAAATTTAAATAAAAATACAATATTATCTAACCGAAAACAGTAAAATGTTATAAAACGTAAATGTTTATATGCACGAGAATGTCAATCGACTCGTTCAGTATATAGATATTATATTATGTGAGTATTAGGTTTATTGTAATTTGTAGCATTAATTTAATATGACGTGATCGATGTACTCGTTCCCTGCCTATACCTCCGCGGTCTCATGCACGATACACACCATTTCTGATGCTTGCACCGGCTTATCAGTTGTAGGTAAACCACGCAAATCAAAACAGTATCAATCGCAAAAAATATATAAGTATTAAAAAAAAACGATCTATCGATTTCATAGTTAGCAAAAATAACAGTCATCACAACGTGACGTAAAACGTAGTAAATAATATCAATCGATACCCCGGTATTCCGGTGTTCGGTATACCTATGTGATATGTCTAAACAAAAAATATATAGGTAGGTACCTATTATAATATTGTTAAATGACGTAGTTATTAGTTACAGCGTATAACACCATGATGCTCAAAACTGTTTTGTCGCTTGTTTTCCGTAGAAATAGAAAACCGGCCCATCATTCATGTTATAATATCATAATTCATAAGTGTGAGTAACAAAAATGTTACAATGATGAATACAAATGTATTCATCATAGTAACAATTTATACTGGGAATTCGTCACGTCACTCGTCAATGATTAAAAACAACTAAATGAGTGTATTGTTAAAGGGAATTATATAAAACACGTATTTTATAAGACTATAAATAATTTAATAATGCGATGAAATAAGCTGAAAGACAATATCTCTAGAGATAATCTCTATCTCTATCTTAATATCGCATTTAAAATTGTATTTTTAAAAAAAATGTTGAACATTGTGTACATACATGGACATGGGCGTATTTATAAATTAAAAAAATTGTAAATTATTTCACGTTGAAGTATATAACCTCGCTGTGAGACTTCTTTACTATGTTTTCCTTGGCATTATTTTATTTTATTTACCATCATAAAATAAGCTTATTATTCAAACTTGTAACAGATAGTCTAATATAAAATTTTGAGAAAAAAAGAAGACAATTTTAAATAATTGTTTTGATAAATGATAATGGTATAAGTATATGTCCACGTAACATAATAATAATATAATAAATAAGTACCTACATTTTATACTTAGTTATTTCATATTTGTGTATAGTTTTGTTTCGTATCATACTTATTTTTAAGCATATTTACCTAACCTTGAAAATATGAACTTCTGCGTGTTTAGATATTATACATCGCAATAAAATTAAAAATCTGATTTGTCTCTATTTATTATCTCTATTATATAAACTATATTATCTCTAATTATCTAAATGAACATATATATGTATCAGGGTAGACCCAATAATAATTGGAATATATGAAAACAATATTTAGGTAAAAAATAATTTTCAAAAAAAATCTTAATTTCAGAATAATTGTCTGTAGTATAGAGGTGAGCAACATTTTAAGACATCGAAATAGGAAACCAAATATATACATTACAAATATTATTTGTATATAGTGTATACATGAATATAAATATAATTTATGGACCTAACATATATTTTGTTATCATTATGATATAAAATATTTTGTTTTGTATTATATAACAGTAAAATTACAATTTTTAAATGTTATTATATCTTCATTCAATGGGTACGTAATTTAATATTTTATATTGACAAAAGAACTGTTGTACACAAACTAAATAACTAGTTAATCACAGAGAGTCGATGTTTTAATACAATTGGTAAGGAAAATTGACGAGTAATACAGACTATGCAATTTCAAAGCTGTTTAATGCAATTGCTAGTAATATTGAATCACAAAACTAACATTAGAATGAAGTACATACAGCGTAGGATAAACAGCCCAGAATCAATTAATTAAAAAATGTAAATTCATAATTTTTACATAAAATAAAAATAATCAATTAAACTTATGACGCTTATTGAATTTAACTATAGAAGTTAAATAAACAAAACATAATTTAATGAAAATATATATTATATATATATAAATGAGTTACATCTTCAAGACAGAACGATAGTACCTATATCATATAGGCTATATGGCTATATAGATGTTTCGTATTAAGATATAATAAACTAATAAATACCATCATTATATTATATTAGGTTTAAAAACCTGAAAATAAACTATACCTTATCGAACCATTATATTAAAATAGTAAGAAATTACTAATACTCTGTAAAATGAGAGTAAATGCGTGGACTTAAAAATAAGCCTAAAGCGATTATTAAAACCAAATAGTTGAGATCGGATATAATCGCAAAACGATTTATTTTCATACTCGCTTTTAAATTGTTTGCAGTTGGTAAATTATGTTGGGTTATTACGACTTTAATAATCCTAGGCTATAAAAAAACATAATCTATATTTTACTATCAACCATAATGTAGGTATATTATTTAATTAAATGTCCCCGTGCACACACATCACACATGACACTTTTAAATGATAATAAATTATGATTGTTATTTATTAATTATATTTTCAAATTCTTTTATTACATTATAAAAAGATACAGATACTTGTTTATACATTTATTGATGTTCATTTTCTTTGTTCTGCTTCGTAATGTTAAGTTTTTATTTTTTTTTTCAATAAGATCATAACAATAATATCATCAATAACATGAGTCAGGTATTAATAATAAATGTTCATCAGCTATTAAGACTTAATTATTAATATATACTTATTATCTACACACTAATAAATATAGTGTACCTATATACTCTAATACTCTATAGACTACAGTATACTATATAGTGTGGATGAGTAACTCAGCATGAGTTATCAAGTATCTCGTTCCCAAGTCTTAAAATAAAATAACCGAGATATATTTCGACCTATAAAATATATTCTACCTACTTAGATGAGATGTATAGTAATTTTTTTTTTTTTTGGAGCAAACATGTTAACAGATATTTGAAATTAATTTCAACAAAAAAATACGATTAGGTAGTCTTAAAAAAATTAATACATAACTTCCAAAATATAATATATAAGTAGGCACGAAAAGATTTATAAATTAATAATAATAATCGAAAATGTTATGTTTTTTTTTTATTGGAAATGAATTTATTAATATATTTTATTGTTAGCATTAATCTTGTGTGGGGAGCGTAATTGCATCCGGTGATATTATACTATTATATTAGGACGACCTTCGAGATCTAAAATGCTATTCAAATTGCGAAGGTACCTATAGTAATTTCGGCAAGTGTACAACTTTGCCATGCAAATGCAAGCCTAGCCCATCTATAGTTACTTAAAAGGTATATTCGTGCGAAAACACTTACCTGTTGCATATTTATTTGTGTTCTCCATTTTTTTGTGTTTGTCTAATTCGGAGGATAAGCGCTGTTTCTCCAAATTCAACGAGGAAACCTGAGCCTGTTTTACACACACAAAAACAATCACAATATTAAATATTTTATTATATTTATTGTATCCATTTCCTTAAGGCACAACCTACACAGAAATGTAAAATATACACACCTCTCAGAATCCCAAATAAAATTACTTATAATAATATGCGCATGAACATAATAGCTGTTATAACTGTGAATGAGTCGCACCATAGTTAATATTTCGATTTTATTAAATGTCATATTATGATTACTATATTTTATACTCGACACGTTAGAAGAAGAATATTAGCAGTTTACGTACAACATTTACTGAAATCATTTCGTTTTAAATATCCAATTACTTGATCAATAGCCAAGTAGAGATTGGAGTGTTTTTTCTTTAACAAATGTGTCAATTAAAAATAATTTTGTTTGATAGTGTGGAATCGTTTTAAAATAGCGCTCAAGAAGTATATCACGGTAGAAATAAGCTGGATTTGAAATTGTATCCCTACACATGCAATCGGAGACCTTTGTTTTTCAACGACACGCAACAAAACCGTCATCGGTTTGTTCTACTTGTTAACACGTTGACTGTGTTAACAACAACTAATTTTAGTATTAACACGTAATAAAAGTGTATTTATGGTAATTATAGAATTAATTATAGATGTTACCTTAAGCATCGGTACCAGTTTAACTTGTTCTTCTAAATCTTTAATAATCTCCAAGCTCTTCACCATTTGTTCCCTGATGAGCTGTGAACACCGCGGTTTTAAAGTCATATTAGTATTATTACGTACAAATGAGTAATACATTCGTCAACACAAATTTACTTGGAGCTCGTTATAAGTGTTTAGTGACCGATGCATGGATTGATCAGGCTTGGTGGAATAACCACTACTACCAGTAGTAGTATTGCTCTCAAAGCTACTGTCAAGCTTATTGAAATTCGATTCATCACCTTCAACTAAAATTCAAATTTCCAATAACAAATTGCTTCACAGATATTTGATCCTGTATTCCTACATACCCAAGTTTTGATTGGAAAATCCTCTAGGTGGCGGAACAATTGAGTTTGACTGAAATGCCAACTCAAGGGTCTCTTCGAAGTCCATTAAAGCCCTATCCAGAGAGTCTTGAACATCAGGAGACGCTCTTGTAACAGCCTCAGAATTCTTAGAAAAACAATTATACTATATAAATATTTATTTCTTATACGTAAGTATGAAATGTGCGTCATATCAGTTTTAAACGAAATTCAAATGAAAACAAATTGTTTAAATTTATAAAAAATAATGATAGCTTTAATAAATGCAATTGATTAACTATTGACCAACTACTATACACAGCTTCAATACATGTAATTTAAATTGTTAAAAAATAATAACTTCAGTTGAAATGAAATAGATACAATTGTAAATTAATTTATAGTTCAATTATTTATTTAAATCTGTATTACACATTATTAAAAAAAATAATTTCAGAATTAAACTAAAAAAAATATCATATTTGCTAAACTTAATATATTAAAATTAATTGTCAACTAAAAGTTAAGTAGGTAAATAAAAAACCACATATTATTCAAATTTTTACTGCAATAGTTTAGATTCTGAGTGGTTACAGTTTTAATACTAAAAATGTCAGTTCCATGCAATATATGCTTATATTGAGTAGACATTTATTATATTTTACCGTACATGTTTAAAAATATTATTTCTTAACTTTACGCCTCATACTTTATTGACTGTGAAAAATACCCAAATCAATTTTTAAATTAACAAAAACTTATTATTATACTTCGCCGAATAAATTGACCATAATATATTCTAAATACATTAAGTATAAAGTAATGGTTACATAGAAACTGAAAATTTGAATTACACAATCATATACTTGCACATAATAAGCTTGAAGAATCTGATCGATCGAAAAAAAATGTATCGGTTAATCAAGGTTGTAATTTTTAAAAAAAAACGTATTTCGTAACATTGAAGGGATATTAACTATTAATATAGAAATTTGATCTATATTTATTGTTATCTATATATTTTGTTAAGATTTTCGAGACATATTATGTTATTTTTTTAAGAAAGTCTATTCATACTTGGTATTTACGTAAGAGTCAAATTATATTAAATTTAGCTACCTACAGTTTTATAATAATTGAAAGTTTTTTCTCTATTTTATGGAAATAAAATGTACTTCAAATACCTGAAATATAATCCCAGCTTTTAAACTCACAAGTTATATAAGTACATTATTTTATTTTCTATATTAACATAATGGTTTAATTTTGAATCACTGTAATGATTATTAATACCTACATGTTTAAAATTGTAAGATTGAGGAATATTTTATTTTATTTGTAGTTTTAAGAATTAAGATATAAGATTTAAATATAAAGTTATATTTATACATTAATTCGTGCATACAATACATAAATCATATGATTTGTTTAAGCATTTAATAAATTATATTTTTATGACTTTATGAGTGATAATTATTTTAAAAATATGACGTCCCACAAAACATTATAGAGGTAGTAGGTACCTAATTGAACCAATTTCCACTCAATATTTGAATAGAATGCGTTCATTTAACATCATTATTACATTCAAATTTTTAATAAGATTATACCAACACGAGTTATGCTTGAAAAGATTAGCGAAAAGATAATGTTCAATAGTTACGGTTAGGTATCAGTAATCAAATTTGGAGATGAACATGCTTAATAAATCACCTTACAGAGTATAAGCTACATTATTTAGTGTATCTAGGTGTGTAGGTACGATTTTAAAACAATATTAGTGTTATCATATTTGTTTTCCTCTTTGAAATATTGTTACATAATGATACGCTGTATCTGGTACTGTAATTTTATGTCACGTACCAGATGTTTGCCGTTTAAATTTTCATCGCTCAATCCCAACAGCGATTCCATTGACTTGAGCTGTCTCCGACGGTCAGGTACTCTCCCGTCCGTAATAGTGGAGATCCGGTGCCTCTTAACTGGTGAAAGAGGGCGGATCCTATGGTGGTAATCAAACTCCGGGTAACCTCGGTCATGGTTGCCGTTTGACCGCAGCCAGTCTTGTATTTGAAAAGTATCGTCTGCGTGGGGGCAAAAACAATTAAAACCGGTTAAAAAAAAAATAAAGGAAAGAAAAGAGAACGAACGCCGAGATGACTCGACGGGAGAGAGAGAGAGAGAGA
>PVMI01033002.1:14724-29776 GCA_008528875.1 Aulacorthum solani | reverse complement strand
TTTTTTTTTTTTTTAATTCGCTCGTCAATAACAAACAAATCTTCTTTCTTACCGAAAGCCGGAAACAGTGTAAATATTTAATTTTACAATTAAAACCATTGTTTTGCAGGATGGATGAAACCTAATAGTGAATTTTTATTTGTAAGTCCTCTGGCTCCACGGCCCTGTTTATATCAACTCCCAAATGAAAAATGAATATTTAATTTCGACTGTACACGCGCCACCTGGTTTTATCGCCGTGCAGATGGAGCTAATAAAATTATATAGTATCAAACATACAGCTGTCATATTTTTGTTTTTTTTATACATTTACATTTTTCTAAAACTCATTATTTTACTTTTTCATTTTTATTATTGTTATTATAAATAGTGTACGGGATGTTTGAAATGACGTATTCAATTTACCATTCCTTTAATTCAATTTTAGAATTCTAATCGTATTCCACATCATGTAAAATGTAACTGTATAATATTATGTGAGTATATTTTATGTCAATCTAACTATACGGTTTGTCTAAAACTCAAAGGCTAATTATCAAAAACAGGATTCGATAAATCATTTAAAACAGAAAATAGATGATAATAATTAATAATCGTTATTCATACATTCTGTGTACAGTATTCTAGGTACCAACTTCTTATTTAAAAATGCCAACACAACAAACTAATGTAACAAACATTTTCAAAAATTAAAAAGTCATTGTTAGCAAGGACATAAATAAAAACATTTTTAAATAAGTACTATTCAATGTAACACTATACATTATTTAACTGTAATATTTCATTTTGCATGTAATTCGAGTAGGTACATAATGTGTTACGCATGGATAACAAAAGTGAACCACCCAAATTCAAATTAAATATTAAAACCCTGAAATACATCTGAAAAAAATCAATGATAAGAAGTTAATTTTTTTTATATTTTTATTGCATTTTTATTATTTATTTATTATATGTTTTTTTTTAATATTCACCAAATAACAACATTTATGGCATGACGCAAAAAATAACCGCAGCTCCATTTATTATAATGTTGTGTGAAAATTTAGAATGTATACAAAGTGATACATAATAGCTTTATTTGTATTATTTTAAACATTGTTTTTCTAATACAATTTTAATAAGTTTCTAGTTCTATAAATACGATATAATACATTAATATTTAATTGAAAAGAAATCCTACTCGTTTTAGCAGGTGAAATCGATATTTGACAAACATTTGATGCGAGTCAAACAAAATACAAAGGTAGCTACTAGAAATTATTGAACACTATGCATGTTCAAAATATGTATCCCTTGAGTACAGCATACGGAATATTGGTATTTCCCATCCACCAGTTATTAACATTTAAATTAAATTTGTTGTACACGTTACTTTCTATTAATATTTAATTATAATAATTTTAGTCGTATAACAATGTAACGAGATAATTCCGGGTGGGTACTGGCTACAACAAAACCGAAAAAAAACATTTCTATACGTCGACATATTTCACCGCTGTTCTATTAACATATTATAAAATATTATAATGGTATAAAACATCCATGATTCGATTTTGTTTATTTAAAATGTTCCTACGTCCTGCACTAAGTTATGTAACTACTAAAAATCATAAAACGAGACTGTCGATTAGTTTAATATTTATTTGGAAATAATTAATATTTCCAGTAGAATTATGACGTGATTGACAACTGAGTGTACGGTTGAGACGGTTTAATACCGAAAACTCCTCCATTATGACGTATTCTGCCAAAAATATGTTCTAATTTTGTCAATTGACCTAAAAACAGTTAGGTAATTCAGGTAAGTTCCTAGTTACACAATAAATAAATGTATATTGTATGTAAATCTACCACTACAATTTGTATAATAACTGACATGAAATGTTAAATTATGTCTGTTATATAGTGAAATGTATACTTGTAACAACTAGCAGCTACCCCTTATAAGTTCAACTGTACAACAAAATGTTATTTTAAGGAATTAGTAGATACCTACCTATATTTTATAATCCATATTATTATCTATGGTCCATTAAACAACTCTATTTTTGAGTGTGTTAATGTTTTAGGACACTCAGACAATTTACTGCAACACTGCATGTTTCAACCTACCCATAAATAATTGTATAGACGAGCTAAACTAATATTAAGTACCATAGTATTATATATAATAATAATAAAATTTGTATTATTATTTATTATTTTAGATTAGATTGTGAGCGAATGGTGTATTGGTTTTACTATTATATGTTTTTTTTATTTTTGTTACGTACAATTTAGTAGAAAAATGTTTTCACTTTGAGGTGGTTTCTATTAAACAATTGGAGTAGTTGGCACTTAAGGAGGTAAAAAGTAAAAAGAATTCGTAGAAATTCAGCAGTATTGTACCTATGGAATAGTATCATATAATATGTACTTAATATTGCTATTGACAAACATTAGTTCAACCTTCCTAATAGAAAAAACAATTACTTATACCAACATGATAAAATATGATAAAATATCGTTAAAAATATATCACCGTCCCCACTCAAAATCATTTTTCATCTTATCCAATTATTATTACTATCGTTGAATTCTAATTGAACACCCTCCTTCCTATTATAATTTCTATTAAAAAAAATCACTAGAATATTTTATCATTATATCAAGTTTTCCAAAGGTGACTAAGAGGAACTTGGTTTTCACTTCAGTTATAAACAGGTACTACACTAAAGTACTACACCCTGTTTATATTAAGTTGGTGGTCATCCGTTCGTTCTCACAAAAATACCTCTATAATGTAACACACTATAAGTAGGTACTAAGTAGTTATAGCCTATTCACTTATACAGGCGTCTGGTTATAGACGCTAATTCAGTTTTTAACTTGGAAGTGCTTAACATATTTAAACGAAAAAGACTCTTGGGAGACTCTGCTGCCCTTTTCAAATACATTTGAAATATTTTAGTTTATGTAATATAAAATAACATAATATATTTATCATTTTTTTTCTCACACATTTTCTTACTTTTTGTACAAACATTATAATACATCTACCTTCTACTTATTACTAAAATGAAAAATTTTTATTTAAACAAATTACAAAATGTATTACTTATTTATACATTATAAATGATAATAATTGTAACCTTCGATTCGAAATTATAAAGGTAAAAAAAACACTGCCATGGAGTACCTATCGGCTATATTCTAAATACATTGAAATGTTATGACTTATCCAGTATGCAGATTAGATGAGTCAATGAAGAATTTAATACCTAAATTAAAATACAATTTTTTGGAGGAGATAAGCCTCTTCGAGGCCCCCCTCTAATTGCTCCTATGGTGTAGCCGTGTAGGTAACACACAAAGTACGATTAGCAGTGAAAACACATGCCCGTGCGTGTGCCTCTATACTACACTGATATGATGTGTGAATATTGATGTTCACTAATATTATATTGATATTATATTAAAATGCCCAAACTACGACGTACGTTTCGTACAACGAGGTTCGATTATTTTAATTAATTAACCCAGATATTATCGAATATTAACGATTTGAATCCGTACCTAATTAATACTTGAGCACTGCAATATTCCAAGATAGTTGTTACGGTGATGATGATGATAATAATTATAATATGAAATATTAATACGATAGGTAGGTAGTATGCGTGTACATAATTTCGAGTGTATACAAAATATTATTTTTAGTTTGGGCTTGTATAGCGTTGTTACCTATAAATACCTATAGGTTTATGGTATACTATCATATAACAGAAAAAGAACAAAGACGATAATTTCGGTCGGCCTAGTCAAGTTGGCTTGTTTTAATTTTTTATGAAACACAGCCGTATAGTGTGTAATAAATAGAAAAAACATAATATATCATATATTATACATTTTCTCTCATTTTAGTACTGTTTTAGTAATGTCTTTCTCTTAATATTGTTAAAATAATTCATAATTATCGACAGCTACCTACATACCTAAGTACACACTGATATGATTTAAAAAGTTATAAATCACAAGTATATGTTGAATTTCCTATTTGATGTGGTACTGCACTAGCATGTTTGGGTTTTTCTCCATTTCACTTAACCAAAAAAAATATATCTAATATCTATATTATATATTTATAAATACATAGCTTATTGATACTATTTTACTTATCCATCAATAGCAATTGAATCTTTTTTAGTAGGTATAGATAGGTACTTAGTCATTACTCATTGATTGTTATAGTTTGCTCATTAATATATTCACATAGATAAATTAGTAAACAACGTAATATATAGATCAAACAAAAGCGAAGTCTGAACAAAAGATAGGTATAATATGAAGAGTAAAGTGTAATGCAATCCCTTTAAATATAAAATATTACATTCATATTTCATATTATTATTGTTAGTATCAACTAAGCTTTTAATAACTAGTAACTAGGTAGCTAATAGCTGACATTAAACTTGGTATTCGTTGGATATGACTTATACGCTATAGGCTATAACTATATAGTATTTAGGTTAAACGTAAACCACTATTGCCTTATGTTACCTTATTGATTTAGATAAATCAACATTTTTTAAATAATCATCCATGAAACATGTAGGTTCTAAAATGAAAATAGAAGACTCATTAAATTGTATAAGAAATTCAAGTGTTTAAAAATTTGATTCTCTAGTGAACTTAATAATTCCAAATCAAAATTTGAATTGATTTATATTATTCGAAGAAAAATAAAGATGAGCATGCTAGGAGTGAGTCATTTTGTTTATTATACCATACTGATTATTTTACTGAGGATGTAAAAACCGTGAAATAACCTAGGAAATACGAAAATGTTTTAATCGTTTTTAAAATATTTAAGAACATAGGTACTAATCTACATTAAATCGATATTTGTTCTGAAAATGTACTGGAAAAAAGCTAAAATTCACTTTTAATTTAAAATTATACCTATAAACCTATTTCAGGTTTTTAAATCTCTGTGTAAGAATAAGAACAACTTATAGTAGGCATTTATATTAAATTTTTAAGGTTTTTGACATAGAAAACGTTTTATGGATATTTATAGGGAAAAAACTAATATAGAACTTACTACCTAAGTAGGTAACTGCTCTGATGTACAGTAGGACTTAAGTTTATATATCTATATTGAGCGAGTCTCTGTAATGTACCTGTGTTAAATTTTAAATCAATGATGATCGTATACAAAAAAATATGATTCTGAGCAAAGACTAAAGTCTACCAGCCTGTAATATCAGTATATTACTAAATACGTTCTATGAAAATATGCAATAATAGGTAGACAATGTTTTTAAGTTCCGTAAACGAATATCTTTGTATCAATGAAAATGCAGAATATTTTTATGACGCAATGTACAAAATGAGAATTTAGTCAAAGTCGAACTGTCAAAAAGTTATCATCAGGAACAATATGAACAAATTAAAAATGTTCTGTGTAAGGGGGGGGGGCTGGTTTTGAGGAATCAAAGAATCAAACACCAATGAATATATCGAAGTGAAACTTCCTTACAGTGAGTGTAATCACGAAAAAAAATGACAGATTTTTTATCAGATTTGGTTTGGCACAAAATTAAAACAAGTCAGACGTTAACTTGTTAGCAGTAAACTTTTTCTAACTGCATATTTCAATCAACCTAACCGAACCGCCACAGTGTATGTTGTGTGTAGGCCAGTGGTCAAATAATGGAATAAAGCAATGATGATGTTAATTATTTTTATCATTATTCATACCTAATTATCAAACGAAAAATTTTGTTAAAATTTTTATAATTTTCGTTTATTAATTTATCAGTATTCAAATTTAAATACGTTGAGTTTAAATCCACTGCCTACTTATAAAGTCAATACCATCCAACCGTAGTTAGGTGTTAATAGTTTCGTGGTAAAGCTTAAAATAGCTTAAAATGAATCAATATGTTTTTATATTGAAATTACATTGCAATGTATAGTAGATAATAATATATGAAACTGTAAAAAGTTTCAAGTCCCTACTAATAACTATTATTCTGAACTAAAATATTATTTTGTCAAAATTTGATCTTGATATACGTATAAAAAAAAGTTTTGCCTACCTATGTATTTTTGATATTTTCAAGTTGCTGTAATAACTTTAATACGAGGAACCTTGTAGTCATTTTTTTTCTCGCAAATAAAAATATTATCATGCATAAATAAATAAATTGAAAAAAAAGCTAAAATTAGTACATTTAAATAAGAAGCACAAAAGATCCAAATTACTCGTATTTTAAATATTATTAGATATGCCTAGGAAATGCTATTTTAAATATTTTATGAAAAAAACATCTTTAATATTTGGGGCGCATACGTGGGCTAATAAGTCTCATATTATTATTAATATTATTATAAAATCTTATTTTTAGTTAATTTTCTCAATAACTTAAGGTTTAGTTTTTTTATTACAATATTACCAACATGGTAAAATTATATAGTTTAATTTTAAACCGTCTTAAGCTCGTCTCCCTTATATTTAACTATTGTATTTTAACGTATTGTGTAAAATAATAAAACAATTATTCAATACTAAAATTTGACGTCAACGTGTAAGTGGAGGGTGGCAAAATAAAATAATTTCCTAAATCTTGGATACATATGTCCCGGGCCCGGCCCGTAGAGTAGCATGTACCCATTGGCTATTATTGTACTCAGCTCTCCTAAGTTTATAACTTTGCTCTATCCGTCCTTTTGCCAAAATTTGATTGACTTATTAATTGCTTATACAACTCATAATAAAACATTTTTATGGGCTTAATATATGTAACTCGGGCTATAGTAAATGTCAGTATAAATAACTTTTTATAGTGATCAAGGGAGACAAATTGCCTCGAGCTCGCCCATATCCGCCCTCGTTCGTGTATAATGATGGAGACGTGTTCGTTTCAAACTATATTACGCAGTCGTTATACTACCTACAATGTGGAACTTTATCAGGTATACAGGTATAATCTTAACATCAAAATACAGTCTAAATAGGTGTTTGGTAATTATAATGTTAGCTTATGATTATGACGTTTTTTTTTTTTTGTTTTGTGTGTTTTATAATACTGTATTATAATTTATAATCAGCAATTGTTATAGCATAATATATTATATATTTTAACAAAATAATACCTATAATATAATATAAATAGGTATATAATTATTGTGGCGTAATATATAACTAATATTGGGTCTTATATACACAAAAAAACCATACTATTATAGATAAAATCAATGCCAGTAAATATCTACCTGCTCTAATGAATAGTACCAGAATCCTAAATTAGAGTTTAGATTTTAGATCCATGCTTCGTCGTACTAACATTTAACAAAAATCAGAGCACTAAAATATCAAACTTGCTGTGAAACTTGGAATCATCAATCATCATCACCTTGGTCTAGTATAATAATATATAATATTTAATAACCTGTACAGACAACCTTAATATCACCTATTATATCTATAGAAATTACATCTTAGTAAATACATAATATTGATTAGGTTATGATTGACGAGTAGTTAAATACCTATTACCACTAGCCTCTAATAATTATAATATTCTAGTATGAAATTTATAGTAAGTGAGTCATCGTCGCTCTTAAGTATGATAAATACCTACCTACCAAATAGTTCTTCAGAATTTTATTAGACTTTTAATACGCTTACAACAACTTCAGAATTCCACTGCTCTAGTCATATATATATTCATATAATCATATCATTGAATGAACGATATACTATTATACAGTGAATTGTTCCTCCGTTATGCGCCGAATTAATATTCAACATAACAAATTATTTAAATGTATTGGAGCACATACGGCTATAAGTAGGTAGGTAGTAATGTGATTGCAGTGGTTAGTATAAATAGTTAATACATAGGTATACCTAACTGCTGTTCCGATCTTCTAATAACATTTTTATGCATATTAAAACATTTAACAGCTGTATAATTTATTTCACCAGTCATCCGTGTATAGAATTAATGTCACAGGTCTCAACATTTTAAAATAAAATACCTGTAATTTTATAACTTATAACTATAGCTATAGTAATTTTACCTTAAAAATTTCGTTAAATAACGTACATTTGTATGATATAAAAACCACTTATATCTATATATAAGTGGTTTTTATATGATACCTAACTGCATTATTCACTATATTGTGAATAATGAATAATTGTTTCAATGTAATTTTCATTATTAAGAGGACGTCGCAGTGCCATATTATACCCATAAATTATTTGTTTTGCTTGATGAAGAACCAACCATGTTCAAGTCATAGTTAAAGAATCAAACTTGAACACGACAATTTTCTGTGTTATGTGGTTTTTTTCCATCCTATCATTAAAATAAAAATAGTCATTTAAGTTTGAAAATACAAAAAAAAAACATAGATACATATTTTAAATTAGAAAAATAAAACTCTTCGGCCCAACAAATATTGTCTTTATTGTTTATTGTGGTGTAAGAATGTGGTTTCCATTATTTTGGTATAGGTACCAATTTTACTTATATTATTAAACCTTACTATTTAGTTTTTTTTCACACAAAACCATTTTCTATATTATTTTGTAATTACACAACAAACATTAATGGTACTGATACAAGGTACCATTTGTCAGTTACTTTGAAATTAGATTGAAACAATATTTAGATATCTATTATTTAAGATTTAAAATTTAAATGTTTGAAAACTTTTATTTAAATTGCCTATATAAAACCCCTTAAAGAACGGTTGTGTAGCATCACTGAAATATGTAACTGAATGCAACTGTTCATAATGGGCAACAGCTAAGTACTATGTAGTTCTTAAACAATAAAAAATATATAATATTATTCGAAATATCACATCAAATATGGGTCTTTAATTGTCATGTGGACATTTTTTTTATTTTTAATTGGAGTTTTTTATTCTGCAACTTTTTTTTAAATAGTAATAATAATTAAACAATAATAATGTTAATAATAAACATATTTTTTTGCATTGAATTAGTTTTAAGACTTGTTGACAACAAAATATGTCAAAACTCCAGTTTTGCTCTCAAATTCTCTATAGAATAGATTGTTTATAAAAAAAAGTTAGATATGAACGGTTTGGATCAGATAAAACAACATTTTTGGCAAATGCGTATAAATAACTGGTTTATAATAAATAATCCAACAAGTGATGGTACAATAGGAGAATCTATTTTCACCATACACATATTCAATACAAGAAAACAGGTTTTGAAAAAAAAACCATCAAGGTGGAATACTATTTTTATTCTGATAAGTGATTTACGAGTGACCTACTATTAATTATACCTAATTTCTAGATAATTTTTACAATATTCTGTTATCACTTTCTTAAATTCATAACAATTATAATTAAACAAAGTATTACTAAAAAATAATATAAATCATATTTTGTATATAATACATAAGTAATATTATAATAAATATATTTTAATATATCAAATTACCTTTTTATGTGGAGAAGGAGCTTGGATAATAAGCAATAAATTTAAACCCCTAACAAATCGACAAGATTTCAGTACTTTTAAAGATGATTATTATTTATTTATTATTTTTGAATTTTAAAATAATCTTCAAGAAGAACATAAAATAATCGACCCTCGTATACACGAGAGTATAGGCAAGTAAGTTTTATTGCCTTCTTGGATCATGTGTTCTTATGAATTGAGACTACCTACCTGTCTACCTACAATATCAAATAGAATATCTAACATACAATATACATTAATGATAATGCTATTATGCTGCATACATGGTAAATACGAATATCTACTATTATATTTTAAATTATTATACTACTAGCCACTAACCAAATACCTATTTGCCTATATTAGTACTAGCGGTACTACATTGTTATCAACTTATAATTCAATATAGGTACTACCATTGACTATAGAATAGTCTATTCTATAATCAATGGTACTACATACCGTAAAACTGTATGAATTTGTTTGTGGTACCTATAATATTGTATAAATAGGTTAGAGAATAGAGATAATAGTCTAACTATTTAAAATATGTATTATAAAGGAACATAAAGTATTAATTTTATTATACGTATCTAATGGCAAAATGTGTAAGGTCTCTACAATTTTTTTTTTCATAATAACAAATAATAATAATTTTGAGAAGGTAAAACGTTATATGTTTGAGTTTAAATAAAATCTAATGTCGTCAAAATTTGAACTCTATTCAATTTGAAGTCCATCATTGTAAAATTATTCAGCTTAACTGTTTTATGTTTAAAATTTTGATTCTGAGCGGAGGGATGAATGTATTAATTTCACAATAATATGTATTTTGTCTGTCTGTACGGGTAGGTACACGATAAGAAGTTGAAATAATCGTTCGATTTTCTGCTTCATTTTTTTTGACGGGAAAGTAAATCTAGTTGATACATTTGGGAAGTCAAAATTTGAAATGCTCAGTAATTTGCAAAAGCGCCAAGAGAATAAAACAAAAAAATTAACAAAAACCTAGAGTTTTTACATATAATTGCCAATCAGTTTTTGATATAATTGATTTTGGTATAACTCTAAAAAAATTCTAATAGATACATGCAATTTTATCTGAATATTAATCATATATTAGCAATTTTCCATACAGCATACAATTTGAATAGGTGCATAAAAATATTTTGATTTATTTTGTCCTATAAGGCTAAAAAATTGAAGATTTTTATAAGTTTTAAAAAAAAATTTAATTCAAGGTTCCTCTTCAAATTGTTATAAGTAGAAATTAAAAAAAAAAGTCAAGTTTAAATCTACAGTTATTTTTTAAAGTAAGAATTTAAAAAAAAAAAAAATTATTTAGTAGTTAAATTTTGTGGCTAAGGATTGAACACAAGGTTACAACATACAAGGTTTTACTTAAATAGTTAATAAATCATAACATAACCAAACAATCTAAAAAAATATATACAGAGATTTTTTATAGACATTTAAGTTTAAATTTGGAGGAAATTATATATTTAAACATACATTAAACGTGTTAGGTAATAAGTATTTTTATAATTATAATAATACATTTTATCGTCACGTATTAGTAGATCGTTAAACACTTAATAGGGGGTAGTTTAGAGAAATGTAAATACTTGAAGTATCACAAAAAAATAGACATTTTAAACATCTTTAGTAGATATCATTTTTTAAAAATAATAACAGTAATTCTAGGTAAAAAAAAATCAACACATAATATGGACCCAACACACACATCAATTAATGTTTATTGAGTAAAAAATTAAGGCATAGTTAAAAATATTGATATTTTTGTTACTTAACACTACCAGGCTAATTTTAGTAATTGTCCATTTGTGTTTCAAAATAGAATTACCAATGTGTTGATAATACATGCCAGTTAAAATGATCAGTCATATTAAATTTATGGATTCGGAATTCTATAAATTCTGTTAGCAATCATAGCTGATACCACTCCAAAATCACTAATTTGAGATTTTTATTTTCGTTTAAATGTTAGTTTTTGTACGAATGAGAATCATTGTTTCTCTTTATTATCTATTGGCCAAAGAGCATTCATATGTTTAGACAAGATAGGAATGTCATTTCAACTCATTTAATATCAATGGCATTCATTGTTGTTATAACCTCATAAGTTACTTTAATACTTAATTTTTATACATTTTGAACTAGTTTTCAATAATAGTTATACAATATAAATAATTATTTCGTTAGTTTCATATTATAAATGTTATACAGCATGCACTATGAAAACATATAAAATTGTTCAACCAAATGTAGATATTTATTGATATGATTATCAGAAAGCTTTCCATTTTTATTTGAACATATTGCAATATAAATCATGAGATGGTCTAAAAATTAATTTTAAATAGTTCAGATATAACTAGACTGTCATCATCCAATCACATAAAATAATGCCTAGAAGATTAGTCTATGAAGTATAATTTAAATTTAATTGATTGAATATTATATTATTAAATGCTATTAATGTTTATTAACATATTGTATAAATAAATAATTTGTAAGACATTATAATTGACTATAAAAAAATAATATTTTAAAAAGATCATTAATTGTTCTAAATAATATATTTAATCTTTAGAATAAGCATGAACGTGTAATAAAAAAAATCTTTATTACACAAAAGTTTTATACAAGTAATCTAACAAATGGAAATCAATTAAAATCATTTCTTGTTATTTAATCGTTAATAATAATTGCAAGAGCTACTTTTTGATGATGAAAATATAATATAATATTTGATTAAGAAAGAACCATTTGCATAAGAATGTTATGTATATATAAATATTTTACTTTTCATCATGGTAAATAAAATTAATTTATATAATATGATTATGTTAAAAGTATGATGTATATAATTTGAATAATCAACACGTTAAAAAATTACATGCAGTAACAATAATATTCTATTAAACCAACTAGCTAAGTGACAATTTAGTAACATAAATATATATCTATAGGTATTAGGTACAATAAACCTAGTCTAATTGAATTATTTTGAAAGCTCAGATTCAATAGTTTTGTCCTGAATTCCAGTTGTTTCCTTGAATAAATTATAAAGTTGCACAATTTGATCATCTGTGAAAGAGTCTAGTACACCATCATGTTTATCAATATTTTTTCCAAAACCAATATTTGATTTTGAGTTCTTTAACAGCTGCTCTGATAGCGTCAATGTGTATTTCTAAGTGGAAAATAATTAATCAATTATTTCAATGTCATTAAATAACCAATTTAAATAATTAATATATATTTTATACATACACTCCATTCCAGCATAAATGTTTGAGCTTCTTTAGGATTACAGTTTTTATGTCGACGAAATTCATCACGTACATATGCTTGACCAAGTTCTTGTAATTCATTTGGTAAGCCTCGGTGCAGCCTTAAAATAGTTTTATACAATAAACGAACTCTTTGTAAATGATTTAGACCAGACATCACATAGCATGTCTAAAAAAAAATGTGTTAAAAATGCATTTATTTACTTGTAAAAATCGTAATTACAAATCTAAATCGAGTACTTAGCTTTATTATTATATTATCATTTATTGTTAATATGTGTTCATGGAAATACATTTATTTTGGGTGGATTGTTTTTTAAATTAACATATTTATAGTATATAACAAATAATCACATTTATTTTGAGTATAATAAATGTATATGTTAAATAGGTACCTCACTTATAAGGTTTTCTAAAATATTTAACATTAAAATAAAATAATAAATCATTTTGATTGAAAATAAATATAATATTCTTCTAATTTTAACAGCAAATTCAAACATAGTCAATTCAGACAGAATATATTTGAATTTAGAATTTGTTTCTATTATAAGGATTATGGAAGAGGAAAACCTAACCATTGAAAATCATCATTGAAGTTGGACAGGCAGAACAAACTTAAAGTTAGGTAAATGTGATTATGGTTTGTGGCAATTTTAATACTTACATGTAAACTCTGAAAATGTTGTAATTATTATCTGTACTCTATTTTCTTTATAGTTTATTCCTTACTTAGAGGCTAGTGTCTTAGGATTTGCTTTATTAATTATTACCTTATGAATATTGAATTTAGAATTTGCATTTCAGCCCTTAGGCCTCTCTTTGAACGATATCAAAATCTTGAATGTTATCGATAGTCGTCAAAACACTGCAATCAGTGATAAGTGATAACTGATAAAAACCCCAGAATACTTGGCATCGTGAACCAGTGTGGGTCCGTGCCAGACATTTTATATTATGGGCAATTGTGCGTCGACCACACCCTAAGTTGGCGGCATTGTTGGCGGCGTGGGTAATGGACCACTGTGATTGGCTGGCCGGCCGCGCGGCTACGGCTGAACGGCAAACGGCAAAACCGATTCCAAGCCACTCCGGCAGATCGTCGTTGTTTTCGATGCTTCACGCACACTGACTGTGGATCGCCGATATAATTTAATATATTCGTGATTTATTTAACTGTCTATTTCTTCACAATATAATATAATATATATATATATATATTTATATTGTATACAAAATATTACGCATTTATATTTACGTACACACTTTTATTCATATAAAAAAATATTTTTTTAACTCCGGAATAAAATATCGAACCTTCTCGTTCGGTACGATCCAGTGTTTTTTGGGTAGTGATTTTCGCGGTATTCAAGTCTTCAGACCACGACACCGCCACCGTCTCCTATTGTCAAGTGAGTGTTTTTTATAATATAATTACTATTACATTTTTTTTATTCTTACACATTTCATTGCAATGCCGACATGCCATAGTTACGACCACCGTTCCCGTGTGGCTTTTATTTTGCTCTACCTTTCCCCCATGGTAGCCATTGTCGGCGGGCTCTTTCGCACCTGCCCTTTCCCCGGGACAAACGAGACCAGAAACAAAACCAACAAAAACCTCACCATGTATTTCGTTCACACATGCCCACTCACCGGCTTAGCCCACCGTTCAAGTCTCGGCGGCACACGGTCCCCTCGGTCTGCGTAGTACCTATTTCCTTTTTGCCGCCGCCGCCGTCGTTTATGATAATTTCCACGCCCTTATTGTGATTTTAGTATTTTTTTTTTATCATTTCGAAGTTTTCCACTTAACCCCTGTCTTGTTGGGCGTTGTTTCTGTCAGAGTGGTCGATTCGGAAAATGTTCTTGATCAACTGTCCATGGATTCTCTAAGAATACCGACTTTTTTCAACTCGAAAAACGTATTTTTATAGCCTGTGGAGCAGAGTAGGAATTTAATGTATTATGCATTATTGTTTGTTAAATACTAACTTTTGTGTACGCTTTATGATTATTCTGTTATTATTGTAGTATTCCAAGTGTACCTAACTTGAAATTAATTGCTTTGCGCTATAGTTTTAAGAAATGCGCGTGTTTGTATGAAACAAATAAACTATGTTTAAATATAATAATATGTGTTATGTTGTGTGTTGCTCTTGTAAAGTACAAATTTCAAACTATTTTAACACTATTAAGTAATGAATAGTCCGCATATAGACAATGATAAATAGGT
>PVMI01033002.1:0-14648 GCA_008528875.1 Aulacorthum solani | reverse complement strand
CCTATGTAATTTGTTCTTGTTGAAATAACATTGGGTATTAGGTAGGTACCTAGTTAATTTTTTGTGTCTGTAGGTACTGTTCAGTGACCTTAGGCGATTTCCGGACTTGTTAATATTTTGTTCACGAACTTCCGTTATATAAATGAAAAATGAATTTACTCTTTTTACGCATAACCGAAATGATGTTTTAATGTAAAACGTAACTTATTTAGTGAACCTATAAATGATTTTATTGTATGCTATCATTTTAATGTCAAGTCAGCATTTTTCTGTATGATAGGTGCCTATAACAAGTTAATATATTCAATGTATAAAAAAATCGTGTTAATCAAATTACATATTATCATTCATGAACATACCAAACTCATTACAATATATTCGATAGGTCAGAGGTGTCGATATAAATAATTTTGCACAGGAACATATTGTGGTATAAGAGATAATGTGTTATGAAAGAATGTCGATGTGTTTTTCGGTATGCCTCAGCAGATTCTTTACATTACAATATTATACTTAACATCACACTAATAAAGTAATATTATATCGAAATGCAATCCGTATAGGAATATTTCTCGTGTTCGCAATTGTTTTTTTAGAAACCGTAAACGTAGTAAAGGTAGATTAGATTTATTAGAAGAGATGCAATTTCACGTTTCGCTTGAAAGTCATGTCGTGGACCGTAGTATCCTATTTCTTCGACCGCGTTCACATATTAAACATTTCGTCGACCTAATGATCCAAAGCGAATCAGTGTACAAATTAACTTGGCCTAATCGATATTTTCGTAAATAGATTCCTAAATCAAATTGTTTTGTTGTTACGCAACGTTGGTATTCCTCTCGAACCTATTACTATATTATTCTAGTTTCCTAATTCCGGCTGTACTAGTGTACTGGCAACAATGACGTCGTTACCTATCCTAATCGCCAAATAATTGTTCTATCCGTAATCACGATCGTGTGCACTATTGTGTGCTATATAAAAAAAAAACCACCAGATTTAAAAGTTTACTGGAACTATTTCATTTTTCTCACACATAGGTAGGAATTAGGTACACAGGTTTATACTTTATATACATAATTAATATAATTCTTTTTGGACTTGTATCGTAATTACTTCGTTATCATTTTTTGATAATGTATGGGTCTTTGTGGCACATTAGATTTTAAGATTGTTATTATTGTCAACTCAAAATAATTTTATGATCTGTTTGGGGACGACGGATCGACCTTGTGTATCTGTAGTTTTCCGGTCGTCCTTTCCTTGTGGGCAGCAGGTATATATTTTTGGATGCGGGCGTCCATGTGCCGTGTACTCAGTATTCTCCGTCGTGTTTCACTCATCTGTGTGATAACCGATATGCCCATAGATTTAGCTAGGACAAATAAATAATTCCTTTATCTTCTCAGTGAGGCAAGCAGCAACAACAACAGCAGTCGCCGCCGCCGCCGCGCCATGACCCGACCCCTCTGCCTACCTACCCCTCCATGCGTGGCTGTGTACTGTATAGTATAATAATAGTTGTCCATGAACACGTTTTCGAACCCCTGTCCGTTATAATGGTACTCTATAACACAATAATCGGGATGCGAACTCGGCCGAGACCGTGAAGACAACGCGAGGCGCGCGCGCACGGTTCACCGGTTCTGCGTCGTCGCCGTCGTCGATACCCGTCCCCCGACCATCTGCAGCTGCTTGCTGTTACTCGGACACCACCACCACCACCACCGCTGCACCGCATAGTATTATATTTTATTCTATAATATACTTTACTTAATGTGATATAAGTGTATAACGTTTCGTCTTCAAAGAATATGCGTGTGTACGTGTCCGCTCCCTCGATAACCGCATTCAGGTATCCGGTGCGGGCGCAGAAGTGTGTGAAAGGGCGTGTGGAAATATTATTTTTTACTTTGTCCCACAATCGAATGTTATATTTTATGTCCGACAGAAAAAAAATTCAGACATTAAACACGTGACCTAAATAATAGTGGTAATAATAATAAAAATATGAGTTGTGTGAACAACCCCTCTGGCGTGACCAAAATAATATTACTGTACAGTGTATGGTAAAACGCTTCTCGTGGGAGGGTGTGATCAGGACAGGGGTGTGCCGCCCCGCAGGTTCGCCGTGTGCGGGAGCTGTGTGTTTAATGCTGGCAAACGCGCGCACGACCGTCGCCGTCAACCATTGTCGCACAGACGAGTTTTTAGGGTGCGTCTGTCTACGTATGTTTTTATTTATAAAATGCGTTTGTAATACTACTCCTCTACTTTCGGTGGGAGGGGTGGCCCGCGTCTGGTAATGGATGGGGCAACCCTATTTTGGTTGACCACGTACTGTCGTTCAAAAGATCGTAAAAACGAATTTATATCCTCGTGTGCGGGTAGATGAAAAGTAAAATATACATTTGTGTGCTTTACGGTGTAATATTATTCGTCTATCGTCCCTCTGAAATTATTATACCTACTTAATGTGTGGATCTGTATCATACTGTGTGTAGTTTTTTGTACCCTTAAATAGCCATTATACACTTTTTTAGTTTTATCCCTCTAAACAGTATTCTATTGACCGTGTTTTGTCCAATTAGTCATGTATTTCGTTTTTTATTATCCTTTAATGGCATTTAATACAAATATTATTACCGACTTTATACACATGTTTTTGCTTGTTGATCCATATCAAATGCACCTCATGTAAAATTAACGAAATCTGTTTTTATTTCAATTCTATTTTGCTATATGAATGTTTTAGTATTAAATTTGTAATATCATTCATTGTATTGATTGTTAACACAAACACTACCCAAAATTAAATAACGTTTCTAATTTTTAAACAAAAGTCTGTATTAAAATTGTATGTGATATTGTGGTCAACGGCTCAACGTTTAAGTCTCCGCTTACTACGTTTTTCCAAACTTATTAATTACTTATTCAATTGTTTTGTCAGATACATAGAAATTTTATTTTTATGACGATTGATGTGATTATTAATAATGACTGCTATTGCTATTGTAACCATACAACTGTCTGATGCCTGTACAGTGTACACCTATTGATGTAATTTATTATCTCACCAGTCTATTGCATACGACGTAATACATTCTTACCATAATTTCTTTCGTACCGTCTGATAAACGTATGTGTGATTGGAGATATAGTTTATTTTGCTCCTTGACCTTAGATATTTGAATACCTTCGTTACTCGTTATACCAAAACCAAATCGGTGTGGATGAG
Organism: Aulacorthum solani; assembly: GCA_008528875.1. Classification (NCBI taxonomy): domain Eukaryota; kingdom Metazoa; phylum Arthropoda; class Insecta; order Hemiptera; family Aphididae; genus Aulacorthum; species Aulacorthum solani. The sequence goes on along the minus strand of PVMI01033002.1, from coordinate 11,410 downwards.
TCATATATCCACCAGGTTCAATAGAAAATCTTTCTTTTCGTTCGACCTGCGTGGGCAGTCAAACCTGTTCCGTGTGTATAGATTACCTACAGAATGGTTTGTGCGGTACATCTTCCAAACAGTAAAAAAAGGAGTTTTAAGTAGATAACTTTTTTTGTCAGTGAAGTTTTTTAAACATAATTGTACTGCTCCTTATGTAAAATCACACAATTAATCTAATTTTAAACCTACCCCCGGCGTGATGGATTTTGTCCCTTTCTCATTTTACGACGTCGTTTATAAATTATAATGGTAGCACACCATAAAATGGTTATTTCGGATCGTTCTACACACAACAAACAAACCCCTCATCTAAAGTCTATAAATATAATATATAATAATAAAGTAACACCGCATGGTGGAATGTGTACACCCTTTTTTCGGAAGCATATTATTTTGAAATCGACTGGCGACATCAGATGCATTCCATATTTTTTTGTCTGGTATTTCGTAAAATATATTGTGCTAATGGCGCCGTTTAAAATATTTTCAAACTCAGACGTCATAAACTGCGATTACATTATTTTGTTAACTGCCGCACCGGTTGTCAATGTACAATGTTGTCATACAACCTCGTGTGGAGCTATAAGTCATCGAATCAAATGATCGGTATTGTTACACAGAAACTATACGCGTCATCGTGTGTGGTAGCAACGGCACGGCAGTGCCCTAGTTATATTTATTATTTTTGCTGTTGAATTATTATATTAAAATATTGATGATTAGTTATATCATTTTTATATTATCATGTAAAAATTTGTTGTCGAGAAAATTTTGTAATTGTAGATTGCTGCTACTATCAATAAGTAGTTGGTGAAGGGGTTACGAACAAATTTAAATCAACTGTTTGTATTTGACATGATTTCGTTGAAATTACTGCCAATTATAAACATTATGGACTTAATCGATCGTCTGACTTGTTTCGTAGATGTGATATAATATATATATTCCATAGTGTGCGTAAGTTATTAAAACATTATTATAACATACGCAGTCTTCAAACTACACAAGATAATAATTATTACGTTATTTAATAATATCTATAGACAATCATCGTGATGTGCCATGTGCTCGCGTGTAGATAGCCACATTACAAAATACCGCGGCGGTGGACAAAATTAAATTTTGTATGCGACCCGCATTCAGCTTCATAGTTTTGGCGGCGCGGCGGCCCATTTGACGTATACGTCGTGCGTATGGAATGTTCGAGCTAATGTGTAGTAGTCTTGTGGGGGAGCAATATGGCGATCACGACTCACGAGTCAGAGTGTAAATGAGTGTGTGTGAGTGAGTACAAGTGCGACAACGCGTTACAATGGGGTATCAGCCTGGCCATGTTGCCATAAACTGCGAAATTTAAAATACCTCTAAACCGAAAGGGTTTAATACTAAACAGTTAACAAAATCGTTGTACACGCAGCACACATCGACGAGACCCTCCTATCGACCGGCAGTCTCCGTCACTGCCATCGCATTAATATGATATATGATTCGAGGATCGTTATATTTAATTACTTACAATTAATGAATAATATTATATAGTGCTTATCGATGCATTTAATACTTAATATCTAACTGACTAGCTTTAAAAAAGAAAAATTTTGTCCGATATAATATTTTGATAACGCACAATGTACTGTACTCCGTACTCCCCGTATTTTATGTTATCTCTACGAGAGTTAAAACGATATCAATTCCGAAAAATGAGTAATTATTTTTACTGTTTAAAAGCAGTTAGACATTGTGATTTTCGGATTTCGTCTTATTACAATATTTATATTCTACGTATTCCATGTTTTCTGTGTATTTATATAATATGCACGCATGAATAATGTATATCTATTCTCGTGTACATAAATAATATATTAAAACAAATATTGTATGATTTAATAGTCTTTCGAGTAGGTCGGTGCTGCTGCAGTTGGTTTTATCTAGTTATACTTTATACTAAAACGGACATGCGCACCTGATGTTTTTGTCAGAATTCGTATAACATAATAATGATAATAATACACAGGAGTTTATTTTACTTTGTGAGCCATTTCGATTATAACCAACTATTTCTTTGTTTCGTCAGAATACAGTAATAACTCGTAGTGGGGGTATAACAATGGGTTATAATACAGAGATACCGATTTTTTATTCTTTCTTTATTTTTTACTGTTACAAAATTATATACATAAAATGGTAGCAGCCCGTGACCAGTGACTAAACGCCCGGGAAATCATGTTCAAATAATTTTCATTTTTTTTAATATTGCAAGACATGTATTGATTTTACGATCTAGTGTCCTTAAATGTAGAAGTCTTAAAGTTAACTGTGTACGCTTAAAATATATAGTATTAAATTCTATTTATACTTTATTAGTTGAGATTCATACTGGATATATAACATAATATACTACAATATACTTGACTATGTGAATATTTGAATTACATCTATATAGGAGTTATTTTTACGCCCACATCGTAGAAAGTGAATGTATTAGATCATGGTTTATTTATATATGATATTTTTAATACTATACCAAGGTAGTTTATCTAAATAACTTATATGTAGCGATACCTAATTTAATTACACTAACACCTGAAAAATCCTTATAATGCATCGTTAATGAAGTAGTTATGATTAGGTACCTTAAATAAAGTCTTCATAGTAGATCGAAGGGAAAGACCAGCTTGAATTAATAGTTTAAAAATGTATTTATACTTGGTTGTGTTTGTAAATTGACCTATAATTGAACAAAACTTCTATAAATGTTTTATAACCTGCCTAAAATTAATTGTAGTTAAAGTATTTTTCTATACAAAATGACAACAATTTTTGTCGATTCATAAAAAGTACCTATTAACTTTTTAATACCTACCTTGATTATTATTTTCAAGCTAACGTGTCTATACAGTGTTAACTTAACACTGTTGAGTATAAATTAAAGATAATAAACAATGTTATTTACAAATCGTACACTATCGATTGTGGTACCTAATTAATCTATTACGAGTACATGTATGATAATAAGCCTAGCAGTGTATTTGATTAATTTAGTCCATAGGATATAGTGGCATAAGATTATTATTTTAATTGTTCTACTTGAGAAGCAAAGAATAATAAATACTCTTTGTACTATTTTAGAACATTTAGGACCCCCCAAGATTTCCTCCTGTTCTTGTTGTAAATACCGATAAGAGATTGTTGTTCGGTTACATTAACTGCTTCAAAACTGCATTGTTCCTTATGTCATTGCGCATAATAAAACATTTCGAGTCCCCAAGAATAATTTTGAATTACCTAAAAGAAATAAATAAAACCATAAGGTTTAAATATAATAAAAAAAAAAGTATAATAATATATAATCTTTGTTTAAATATTCAATTTTGTCAACATTTGAAATTCATGTTTTAGAAGAATAATATTACTTTTATACATATATATTTCAATATTATAACTAAGTACCTAAATAAATAATTGTGGATTTATGCTCACTTTTTTAATTCCAGCGATCACAAGTTATAAACAAACTCGTATTAAAGTTTACAACTTTTGAACAAATCCGAAATTTCAAATAAATAACTCAAGACTAAAATTATTTTAAAAATGAATCCGTTCATAGAAAATTACGTTTATATAATGTACATTTGATGAAAATGTATTAGGTGTACGGTTATTGATTTTTTAATTAGGTAGGTACTACAATTATCGCTTAATCTAGGCTATGTGTACAACATAGTAGCTTTTTTTGAAGATGAATTTAATTAACAATGGTCTTGTATTTTGGATAACATGTTGAACAATAGATAAATATAATAGCCTTAAAATTGTCTTGGAAGTTTTAAGAAATACATACCTCCATGAAAACGAAATGAAGATTCGTCGTACCTATATAATGTTGATTGTTAATGAATTAAAAAATATATCGGATAAAAATAAAACATAATTATCAGATTTGTAAAATTACCAACACTAAAAAAAAATCATGATTCTTTATTCATTAGTTATAAACATATTATTTTTATGTATAGGTGTTATAAATTTATCAAATATTTTGGCTTTAAAAATTGGAATTGTACAATTCGTTGAGTGTCATGTTATTAAAGTTATACCATAGTTTTACCCATATTTTCATCCCTATATCAAGTTCCTAATCAATATTGGAAATCTGGTTAGGTTAGATATTCGAATGTAATAATTAAAATATTTTTAAAAGCATATGACTCATGGTGAATTTAATGGTATAAATCACACACATACATACTTTTATGTTTCTTTTATATTTACAAGACATTAACATTATGTATGATTACTTTGTGTTATCATGGCGCCAGACGTTCCCTTTAATTTTTGATAGTATTTAATTCGGTTGTGTCGCATTTCAATTATTTTGGAATTTTGCTTCTTTTTCCATTTCCGAGTAGATTTATTTTAGGTGTAGTCAGAATCAAATAAGTAAAATATCCGGACCTACCTAAAAAAAACTTGAGTCGTTGGGTGCAGGTGAACACATTTTATTAAATTATTTTAAACAGCAATAACGTATTATTGTTTCAACATACATTTGGTCTTGTTCAAAATTATAAGAAGTAAGTAATACCTTTAAGGATACTAACCGGGATGTATTTAATTGTATTTCTCTAAAATAGGCACTACTGAAATTATTTACAGATAATTGTATGAGTACATACTCATCGTTCGTTTCAATGCATACTTATTTTACTCATTCTGTTTGTAAATTTGTTTTTCATAAAACACTTATAACATAATGTTTATCATCAACCATTTTAGTCATGTGTTTGGTCCCCTGCCATTAAAAATTTCTCAAATAAATTGTATGTATACCTATAGGAAAATGTTGACCACTCTAAATTTATCGAAGGAACTATGTTTTGTGCTTCCACCATCACATTACCCAACAACGAATAAATTGTAAATTAGATTAAAATTTTACAACTTCTGGGATTGAACTTATAGTTACTTACTGTTAATGGACTAACTTGCAATTTGTTCAGAATATTTTGGTACTGTGGAGGGCTAATTTCAAACTTATCTTAGCTATGGTATTAATTAATAATACCTAATATAAATTTGAACCTACGCCGCAAAGAAAACATTTCGCAATTTTCGTTGGAATCTGGTTACACAACTATAACCGAGTTAATGTTAATGTTTACAGTAGACATATTCTACTCACGATTTATCTATTGCAGTATCGTTATCAAAAGTAAGGTAGTATATAATATTTTGTTTGAAGAGTTCACGTTTTGCAATTGTATTAAAATCGTGATTAAAATGTACCTATTATGCAACAGAATCTAAACGATAGCCTCTATCTCCTTGTTTATATTAAGTTTTTTTTATTAGTAAATTAATACATGCATAATAGGACAATTTGATTACAGATATACATTTTTATTTACATGAATAGTATGAGGAGGGAAGCCATCCAGCAGTGATAGAACCAAACATGAGATAATTCGATTGTGTATACTTATTTGAGTAATTCTCTGCACCACTGATGTTCCAAACGGTGAGTTGGATTCCCAGAGAAAAGATATTGGCACAAAAGTGAAGAAATTAAAGGGTTTGGGTGTGATAATAATTTTGAGTGGAATCTCGAGTAGTGTGTGTAGTAGGCTAGTTATCGTATGGTTTCGATTTTAAGTTGTTATGGGACGTGTCGTTGGATATGTACCATAAAGTAGAAGTGAAAGTAAATATTAAAGCTATGAGCCTATGTGGTGTGTTTATGCTGTGAATTTCTTCTAGTATGTATTCTGAAAACTGAACTTATAATCTTAATTTAAACATAAAATTATACTAAAAATTAGCCTAAAGAAGTCTGAACAACCTAAAATTGGTTTAAATTGGCAAATCAAATAACAATAGTAACAATTATGAATAATTTAATATTTTCTGTGCATTTAATCGATGGTTCGAACATACAATTTTTACATCTTAGATAATTGTCAATTAGTAACCGCCTTGACGTGAAAACTTGATATTGAAATAAATAACTTGGGTATACTTAACATTATTTTATCGTTACCACCAATTACAGTTTTATCTTTACGTGGTGACAGTGTATCGTTTAGAAGTAAATAAAAAAAAAATAATTCGATTTTATTTTTCTTTTATTAAGAATTTGTTCTACAATACTTTATTCCTGACCAAATACTCGGGTCTTTTTTGACTGGAAATGTTATTTAAATAGATAACTATATCTATAATCATAATATATGGTACAAGTGCTATTAAATACTATTTTATTGCTACGAAATTTGGTGTACTGCAGTTCTGTGTAATATCTCATCAAGTTATAGTGTTTAGAATGCTTACATTTCACATTTGACATCGAACATTATTTTTTTGTTAATCTCGTATGTATTATTTCGAGTACATGTATATAGAATATATTCCAGTTAGGCGGTACACAAATATGTCCACGATACTGTAGATACGGTCTCATAGAAATATAATATTTATATAATTCCCATAATTACCCCGGTTTGATGGAAAGTACAATACCTATTAGTTACCTATTAATATATTCAGATGGTTTTTTATTTTACTTTCGCCCGCCGTTAACAACTAGTGGACGTTAGAGAAAGAACCCTACTAAAGAAAATCTTCAATTCGTTCCCCATTCCATTGGGAAGGTCATATTTTTTACAACAGAAAAAAAATAAAGATATAGATACACACGATTCCATTGTTGATCGATTACAGCGGATTCAAACTTGGCAATAGAGAGGGGCACTAAGTTTGTCATTGGCTGATATAGATTAATTCCATCACCTTGTGTGTCGTACAGGTTAGTATAAGAACTCGTTATTTTCCCGATAGCTGTGAAGGAACAACGTTAGCAGCGTTGTTAAAGTCCTGTAAATTATTTTTATTTATTTATGTAATCCAACGTAATCTTCGGTACGTATGACCCGTGACCTTGAACCGTGAAAAATTATCCAGTAATAAGAAGCCTCCGTATGAGTATTTAAGATTACATTTTGTAAGCATGAAACGGCGTTTAGAAACCGGTTCGCTCAGCCTCCGGGTATGGTCGGGTTTGACCATACCCAGATTTTAAACGAGGATGGCTCTTGTTTGTTTTTGATCCTATTTTCGGATGCTTTATTGCTTCGAGTAAACATTAGTCCGCCGGATGTTTTATCACGGAAATAGATTTCCTCAGCCTGTGTTTATGCATTGTATATGTCTTATGCCTATATTTAAATGATTGTATATTATTTGTGAGACTCTTAGTTATTCGTCGTTTGAATATGTATATAATACGTTGATTGTTTTATAATATTTTAACAATAAATATTCAATTTAGTTTTACTATATTATATACCACTGATTTTACAAACAGAATAATATGTCTACATTTTGTCTGAAAATGTTCTAAATATATTTTATAATATTTATTCCTCGAATGCTAGAAATACTTCGATTGCGATTTTATATTAGTCTATTTACGGTTAAATGCAAACAAACATTTCATTTGGTCCGTGTTGAAAATTACTTGTAGACTGTTAGTTAAAATACGGTACTATTCATGATTTGTTGTTGAAAAGCGATGTGCGTCTTCGTCGCTCGTGTACGGAATGGTTAAGAGGTAGTCGGTAGTTTTCGTCTTGCTCACAATAAGAACTGTTGGCGACACGTCGTCGGTATTTAATGCTCATCGTGCATTCGTGCACCTGATTCACATTGTCGTTGCGATTGGAATAAATAATAGTGAAATTACGAACACGTAACAAATCGAAAGCAACTACCGTTGTCCCTCAAACAATAAAAAGTGAAAAGTCCAAAACATTTTCATGGCGTTTTTATTTGGTGCGTATATGCAGCACGAGGAACAGTTTCTCTTGAAGCTCAGTTAAATTGGTAGAAAAAGCGTATTCTGTTTTTGTTATCTGTGCACTTATGATAATCAATTATTTTACATGCTAAACGATCCTTAAGTCCAATATAATTTTTGTATCTAACTGATATTCTTAAATGTTTTAGTGTTTTTAAATACATTTGTTTATCATTGTCGTTGAATAATTTCTAAAAAAAAAAAAAAAATAGGGAAATATGTACATTGTACATACATTTACTATAACAATACACAAGTTAAGCGTTTATTAAAATATAAGTACAATTACAATACATTAATATTACAATAATAGGTAACAATATTAAAATCACTGTTTTAGGTGCGTTTTTTTTAAAAGGGGACACGTCATATTACCTACATCTTACTAACGCATAACATAGAAAATTGGTTGTACATTGTAAAATTCTATTTCAAAATTAAAATATCATTGAAAACCTTGGATACTTGCCTTTAAATTTGATATTAAGTTTATTCACTGTAGTATTAGAAATAACTGAGTAAAGGTCCCACACGGCTCACACTACGGCGGTAGCGGTGGCGGTGAAATGAGTCCGGACACAATTTACCTCTACCGCACAGTGTGTCTGTGTCTGTGTGTGTGGACATTAAATTAGATTCTTATGAATTCAAAAATTTGTTAGTAATACTCAAAAATAAAGCTACAACACATGCTAGTATGGCGCCTTTTAAAAATTGTCTCAAAACACAATGCGTTTAAATTATATTAATTTGATACTATTTTCTGAGAAACAAAAATGAACTAATACTTATATATGCTCTGTTAGCCAGATGTCGTTCATCATACAGAATTACATGTGTTATATATGATAGGTTAGATTAGACATATGTATTTGTAATGAAAGGATTTTCGCTAATATTTATATTACTCATTTTGCACTTAATTAACTAATATTTTGGGAAAACTCAAATATTTTTTATACAATTATTTAATTATTGGATAAATTTGAAAGATGCGTAATATATAATTCGTCCACTTAGGATAAAGGAAAACTATTTTACTCTAAGTACCTACTACCTACATTATAGTTTACTTGAATCCTGTTACCTGAGAATCGTTAAGTAATCGGCATAATTGCAAAAGTTCCGAATTAAAACTGAGCCTACATTCCACTGTTAATAATTATTTGCAACAGTATTTGTTTTCTATTGTGAACTTACATGTTTAATCGACTTGTGCAATGCGTATCTCTCCACTCTCAAGTAATGTAATTCGACATGACTATATCAATGAAAACCGAAACCGTGACCACAGGAAACTTGATATTTTTGTATTCTAATTAGGTAGTCATTTGAGTTCTTACATTTTTTTTCCTGATATGAATACAACGGTTTTTATTTTCGTCAAGTGAATTAGATTTACCTCCTATGCATTGATAACTTTTTATATTATATTGTGATACCAAATATTATAAATTTTTTGTTTCAATCAATTTGAAATAAATAATAAATAATATTAAGCCATGTGTATAATATATAATATTTCACTGGTTTAAATAACATTTTGATAAAATTGTTATTAATTCGATTTTTATACATGTCTTATCTGAATTCTGGAGTATGCAAACAAAGACAAAGAGGTTCATTTTATAAATATTATATAATATGAAGTTATTTACGCAGTTATAATAATATATTTGATTATAATATAACTCCATCATTAAAATGGTTCAATATTTAAACGTCATAAAATAAATGTATACATAACTAAACTATGTGTGTTTGTGTAATCTGTATTTAATATTGTGTTAATTTATTTTTTTTAAACTTTATAAAACTATAATAATAAAAATCCAAGTATGAATGTATGTGTAACAAAAAATGTTAACATCGTATAATATTGTTGGTATATAAATAAAACATGTTGTTTTTGAACATAATTCTAAGAAAAAATTTCTTTTTTAACCAACATCAATTTGAACGATGCCTAACGTATTATTGTTTCATTGAAAATCGAATAGCTATTTTTTATTAAACGTATTGTATTTATTTAACGGTGCGACTTACACACTAATGCCCCAGGGTGCATGCAAAATGTATTAATCTAATGGTTTAATAAAATGTAATGGACCATTAGTTCACTATTGATTCTTAAAATGTTTGATGATTTTTCATGCACCTGCCATAAATTTATTAAGCATACCCAACAATATTTAGAAACAATTATAATTTGTTTGTATTTTTTGTTGAGCTTTTTTTATTGACACTAGTGGAATTGATTTGTATGTAAATAACAAAATACTAGTGAAGACAATTAAAGTTATATGATTAAGTGTAATTAAATTAGTTAGTTTATAGTGTTATTTTCATAACTTAGTATTTTCCTTTATATTTAATCGTCTTTAAAATATTGCTTTCTTGTCAATATACAAAAAAAACGTACGATCACGTGTATAATACTCATGTAAACGCTCTTACTCTGATGCCTATTATACATAGTATAGTGTTATCGAGAAGTACATTACTAATAACAATAAGTAACAATAATAGTGTTAAAAAAACAATTTTGACGTTGTGAATGTATCTTATTTTCCGTTATTTTTCTCTCTCATTGAAAATCGATTTTTATGAGTGTTTGAATTTGAATGAAGTTTATGGCATATTTTTAGATATAAATACCATTTGATGTTCGGTAGAACTTTTTGGCACGTATAATATTGAGGCAATGTTTACTGGAAACATAATTAAAAATTAATTTCTTAATTTTTTTCATAATTTTTTTTTCTCTATTCATTTATATGAGATTTACCATGGTATAACAGCAGTTGACGATATTCATGTAAACTCTTATTTTATTCTATCAGCATTCAGATATATATTATGCTACTATCAATATTGGATTATGTGAAAATTGTTGTGAGTTTAAAGCTATAAACAGTTATGAAACGGTGTCAACGATCTTTTAATCGATTTGTGTAGTATAATATATTTATAGATTGCTATTCTGCAAATTTATTTCAACAGTTTATCACATTTACGACCTGATCGTAAATGTAGACTGAAATTTTTACTTAGTTAGTATTAATGTAGAAAATTATATTCTAATATAATATTAGTGTTCGTTTATTTAAGATTGTTTAAATAAACAGACAAATACAATTTCTCATGAATCATTGGTTTAACTTTCATTGAATTATTTATGCTTTAATAACTATATGCCTATAATCTACTAAACATCAATAAACAACTTCTTATAGGAATCATACTTACTACCCGTATAAATTTGAAAGCTGTACATTTTTCACGTCCTTATTGTTTATGACTGCGAGACGATTCTTAATAAATAATATCAAAGTTAATTAGTCATTGCAATTATAATATTTGATATGTATGGATACATTAAATTACATTTAATAAATAATAGTACTTAAAGTGTGTACTTCTTAGTGTAAAATCATCTTGGAAAACAACATTGTTTTAATGGAATGTTTTTATTTTATATCTTAAAGTTTACTGTTAATAATATATTCATCATTG
>PVMI01032998.1:0-16096 GCA_008528875.1 Aulacorthum solani | reverse complement strand
CGCGCGGCCGCCCCGGCGGTGGTGTGGCGCGGCGCAGCCGCCCCCCCACATCAGACTCGCCCTACTACTACTACTACTACTACTACTACTACTACTACTACTACTACTACTACTACCACTACTACTACTACTACTACTACTACTACTACTACTTCTACTACTACTACTACTACTACTACCACTCCACACTACCAGCACCTCCAGCACCACCGCGGCGTTATTAAAATGTGTGCGTATTTGCACCATGCGTGCGAGTCTGCGAATCATGGGTGCGGACGCCCTCCGCGTACTCGTCAGCGGTGGGAGCGGCGAGTGCGTGCGTCCGTCCGCTCAACGGCGGCGTCGGCGGCGCGCGCGCACGCATTTATACTGTTTTGCGTCTGTGTTAGAACTGGCGGCTGGTGAGCGGCGGTCTGTACGAGTACGTGCGTGCAAGTGTGTCCCGAGAGCCCGTACACGAGCCTGTGCGCTAGTGTCGTGTGTGTATACGTGTTAGTGTGTGTGTGCGCGCGCACGAGCGTTCAGGTGTGCGTGTGTGAGTTTAGGCGTGTGTGTGTGTGTGTGTGTGTGTGTATGTGATTAGAGAGCGATAGCATCGTTCCGTGTGTTTTATGTACGGTTTTCTCGCCACCGTGGTATTAACTTAAGTGTGTGCATGTGTGTGTGTGAGCACCGCGCGAGCTTTTTGCCCAGGAGCGACCCGTCGCCGTCGTCGCCGCAGTTTCGCTGCAGTTGACTGTTTTTCGCGTACGCGTTTTTCACGCGCGCCGCCCGCCGTCGGTTTTTCTTTTTCGCGCCGCGTCCCCGTCGGACATCATTCGTGTGTGCCGACTGCCGACGCCACCGCCGCCGCTGCCGTAGTCGTCGTGTTTATCATCCTGTCGGTCGGTCGCCCGCCCTCCTGACAACAACCGCGACAATTGCCGTCGATACTGTATCCATTGTGGCGCTCACGTATTGTGTTACTGTGTTATAACAACAAACAATATAATAATATTATATTGCTTCGGCATAGGTACATCATTTATTATTATTATTATTATTATTATTATTACTATTATTATTACTATTCATTACCTATTACAATATTTGTATCGTTTGCGTGTGGACGTGTGTGTGCGTGTGTATGTGTGTGTGTGTGTGTGTGTGTGTGTGTGCATGTGTGAGTGCGCGACGGTGCATTGTATTTAATAATATTATGCGAGTGTCGCGTTTGTGTATTTATGAATTTCGCGATATTGGTCTTGTGGTGATAATAATATCGGCGTAGTCGCGCACCGCGGTCCGAGCGCATTGTACCCATTTCGATTGGATATCGATTTCCGTTTTCCTTCGCGAAGGTTGAACCCGACCATCGCGTCTGCAGATTTCGCACACCCGGCAGTCGGCCAGTGACATTTACTGAAAATCGTTGAGAACAACTCAAATTGCGATAAGGTCGGTCGGTGTCTAAACTTGAACTCGCAATCTTGTGCACACAAAACATGAGCGTAATTTTCGTTTGCCGGGGCGGGTGCGTGATTCATTAAAGGTTAGTATGCGCTTATCGCCGCCGTTAGTGCACAATACATATTTTGCCGCGGTGCACAAGTGCATCGGTGACTGCGGACTGATTGACTCATTTCCGTTAGTTTGTGATTTTTAAAAATTTGTTATACGCGTAACACAATATACCTTCAGCATCCCCCATACACGATCAGTTTTGCTCTCGGTCTTACCCGAAATTGAATTCATACAAGTACAATAGAACTGAAGAATGTGTGTACGGCCTTTTTCATAATCATTCTGTTGCCTTACATTTCTCATGTCAACAATGTATCGGTTATCAATAATCAATTATGCTTAAATCAACAGCTGAAGTCCACACCATATGATCATTTTTAATAACAGACGGTCACGAAAGTCGTTGCACCTGCTCAGAAAATCAAAACATGTTTTGATTATTTCATGCCGTACCTATAACAGGTCAGTCCTTTAGTTTTAGGTTATGTATGGCTGGGCTTGCTGTTCAAGTAAAACAAAAAATAAAATGGATCATGTGTGGGATGCTTTATACTTGTATTGTTTCTATAGATGGTGCTCTCAAGCAAACAGTAACACATTGATGAGTATCAATGTTTTTTATGCATTCCTATTGTCTATAAATCTATCAAATACAGATATTTGGTTTTTACTATAGTGAGAATACAAAGTCAGCTCATTTACACATTGTATTATTTGTGGCCCTCTATATTTTTGAGCTCCTCTTTTCAATAATACTGCATCACAGGTCTGCTGTGAATGAAACGCCTATAATTCGTTGTAGGTAGTAGCTGTTTCGTTATTGCCATGTGACCAACTCTTTGAGGTTTTTATTTGTTGATAAATATTATTACTTATGTAATGTCATTGCGTTAGCTTTGATATTTGACTAATTCTTATTTTTTGTAATTTTTTATGCTGTTACCTAGTTATGTAAATTTTTAAACATCATAAATATCGACAATTATTATAACAAGGCTGATATTTATTTTAAATGTTGGTTTAATTTTAAAAATAGTTATTATCGTTTACTCTTGAAATGTATTTTACATTATGTAAAAACTATTTTTTTTTGTTTACAGGTTGCAAATTCAAGATGTCTGTTTGTTTTATCGCTTAAGATAAGATAGCTATAATAGTATTACAACAACTGTTTTAAACAATGAACCATCTCAATTAGTGATTTATTCTCGGGTTTATCAAATTTTAAAATTTTCATAAGTTGTATACAATTAATTGTATTCTATGTATGATACTTATTTCTAGTTATTTACAAAGACTGTAGTGTGATAGTAAATCGAATAATAATATATTAGTCACAACTTCGCATACGGACAATGTTCATTAAATATGCTAGTTTGATTGTATCACAACAGCATCATAAATATCTACAAAACGACGGTCAAAAACCACACAGACGTTTCATTGTTTCAATACTCAATAACGATCCAAACAAGCTTTCTGCATACTGGCCAATAGTTCTTGGTTTATACAGTTGTTAACTAAAACAAAAGTCTATTCTTGAAATTCAGTTAACAAAATGCGATTATATCAAGTAGAACAATATTAGTGAAATAGTAATTGTATACATTATCATTACATTGTGTTTCTGTCGTTTAATTGACAATAGTCACGGAAAATTGATTTGAGCTCTGATCACGTGTAAACGAAAAAAAAGTTTTCGCATTTGCTTATATAGAGCATGTCAAACACGGCGGCTACTGCTTCTAGTGCTGGTAGTGCTGCTAGCGGTGGAACTACTGCATCAACTGGTGCGGCCACAACTTTTGTTGACCGCATCGACCCATTCACAAAGATATCTGTGTTAAAACGCAAAACGAAGCGTTCACAGGGCTCATCGTCTTCTTCTAGATACCGTACGTGTTCAGACGTTGAATTACAGCCTTTACCGTTGTTAAAGGGTGAGTAAGAGTTTACATTAAAACTATTATAAGTTAATTTTCATAGTATTTTTCAATACTTATAATTTGTTCTCCTAAATATGTTAGGTAACAATAAGATTCATTTTCCTAGTTATTTAATTTAATATTTTACAATATAAGATAATCTATGGAAAAGTGTAACATATATTATATACATACAATTTATTATAATTTGTCATATTTAATTAGTTATTTTATAATACAACTTGTTTCATTTTAATAGGTACACAAAACAAAGTAACATTTTTAGGTAACTAATATCAATAATATATTTATGTATAAGAGTTACAATATTTTTAAAAATAAAAAATGTTTTATATTGATGAAACGTGCAGGAATTGTGCCATGTACTACTCGTATATTGGTATTTAATCAGTTCAGATTGTTGAGTTTTTGTAGGCGTGGCACAACTTGTGAGGTCTGATATTGCCGCAAAGAACGCTTATACCATTGGTCAGCCTTTCCTTTTTGGAAGTTTATAATGTTACCCAAAATGTCTGGGTCAATTCTGTTGGATACTGTGATACAATATATGTATATTTCAGAAATATTTGTACTTTTTGATTTTTAAAAAAATTAACCTTATTTTTTCCAAAATACCTTTGTATGGGTAATTAAATAAAATAATTTATGAAATAGCTTACAAAATATATGTAGTCTAGGATTTATTAGTTAATTTGTTTAGCCTATTGAAAATAGATTAAACTTAGTAGTACGCAGATTTTTTTTTTTACTATGATAGCTTTGGTTTTTATTGGTAGGAATCTCTGATAAAGTAAGCACAAAATAAGATACTCATTCAGTTGTTTATAATATTTTTACATTAGTGTTATTTTAAAATTTTTTAACGTTTTTCAAAGATGTACTTATAATAATTATAACCTTAAAGGTACCTCTAAATGATACATAAAAAAAAATATATTTAAATTAATTAAATCAAGTAAATAAGTCTGACTAATTAGAAGCAAAATAATAATGTTTAGTTAAGTATACCTACAAATGTATGGACATATTTTAATCATGCTACCTAAAAAAAATTAAGAGAATTACAAATAAAAAATGACTAGTAATTTTACCAAAAATAAGTTGATAAAATTGTTGAACCAAGCTTAAAGTTGAAGTACTGATGTATTTTAAGTATCTGTTCTATGTTATTGTCAAATTGCTTGATAAAAAAAGCATAAAAAGTCTGTCATTAAAATATATGAGCTACGATTATTGTGAAGTTTTTAATTATGCCATTAATCTATGTGATGTGTGTGTGGTTCAATCCACAACATAAGTACCTACATACACACAGTATACAATTATTTAAATTTTTTCTTATACTTTTGCAATTTTTTTCTCCAGATGTAACTGCTCAGGAACAAGAAGAGTTAATGATAAGAAAACTCCGACAGTGTTCAGTACCTTTTGATTTTATGGATCCCATGGCGGAACTCAAGGGCAAGGAAATAAAGCGTGACACACTGAACGAACTGGTTGATTATGTATCAACGTCACGGGGTGTATTGACGGAAAATATGTATCCAGAAATCATTAAAATGGTATGAAATATAATATAGTTCTAAGATTATTTTTTCATATTTTTTTTATTTGTAAAAATATTACTTCTAATTGGAATCATTTTATTAACAAATGGCAGTCTTGTAGAAGATACTTTTTAAAAGTATTCAGGTACTAATACAGATACTAATTTTTAAAATTATTTAAAATATATATTTGAATACTCACTAAAAAACTATTTGAGTATGAATACAATTACATAAAAAATGTATTTATAGATACTTTCAAATACTACTTTATAATTTTTTATCTTATAAATTAACAGAACTGAATCTCTTGTTTTACTCTTAATTGTATAGAGCATTTTACACCGTATCATTTGGTGTAACAATCAAAATAGACATATCTGATTTTTCGTCTATGTATTAAAATTTTTGATTAAGTAAATTTCACAGTAAATGAAAAACTAAATTAATTCATAATTTTATTTTATTTTAATATAAAAACTAAAACAAATAAGTATTTGAAAAATAGTGTTTGATTTTAATTAAAGATACTTTGAGAAAGTATTTAAAATACATTGTCCAAGTATTTGTTAAAATTGTTTAAAATATGTATTTGAGTACTTGAATAGTCCCTATTTGAATGCTTTTACTCTAATATTTTAACTCAAGACTTGCAAAAAGGTTACCTTTAATAGCTCTAGCCCATAAGTAGCCATACAATTGTGGTTTTCTATCATCAAATTTTTAATTGAACTTTTGTGTGCTATGTTTTTTTAATTTCAATCAATTTATTTTCTAAATATTTAATACTTGTGAATGAGTACATACTTGTTTTATATTATTGCATCATGACTTGAATTAAATTGTGCACATTATTCATTGTAGATTCTCAGAAATTTGCAACTGAGTCCTTAAAAAAATTGATTTTAACAATTTAAGAATGTTGTGTGTAGTGTGTTATGTGATTAGCCTTACACTTATCACTCAAGAATAATTTTTACCTTTGATTTACTATTAACTATTTACTATTAATTTTTAGAATTAATGTCACCACGCGCGTAGCATTTTATTTTTATACCTGATTATCAATCAATGAATATACTGATACAACATTTTACCAAGATAATTTAATTTGCAATATATGAGCTCTTTTATATACTGACATTTCAAAATTCTTAGGACATAGTTTGTATTAGGTTTATTAAATGATCATATTTTAAATCATATGCTGATTGTTCTAAGTCGGTATTATGAGAGGACAGAATATAATTTTTAACACTCTTGTCATTTGCCACTTCAAATATAGGTTACCTGGTTAGTTAATTCCAAACATTATTAAATTAGTATTTTTTTCAAAAGTATCTGAATATGATTACAAAATAAAGCTTACAAAAACCTGAATTCAAGTATGCATGTAAGGCAAATAATTGCTAAATTCAGATTTCCCCTGAAACATTGCGGTGACACTGATTTAAAAATTATAATTGAAATATTATAATGCTGCTATCACAATAACAAACTGGTCAGAGGTAATTATTTATGCTACATGTGTGGTTGAATGCTAAAGAAGAAAATTTGGTTGAATATACATTATGGACTGTTGCCTGTTAGTATATGATATATTCACCAATCACTGAACATAATTCAGTATTGGTAGTTACAGTCATAATTTTTTCAGATTAGCTATTATTTCAGCAAAATAAAACCAATGTGTTCTTAATAAAACTGTCTATTATATAATTAATTGTTTGTTTAGATTTCTTCGAATTTATTCAGAACACTACCGCCCAGTGATAATCCAGATTTTGATCCTGAAGAAGATGATCCTACATTGGAAGCATCATGGCCTCATTTAACGGTAAATATTTATATTTATTAAATTATAATATAAATAATAAGAAATAAAGAATAGTTTCCACTTTGAATTTATTTTAAGTTAGATTAAGTATAAAGATAAATTATAAATATTATTTATTATTCTATTTCTACATACTATACCGTATTATATTTTCTATTCAACTATATTATATCTTCGTCACTTATGTTTAGAGTATCCTTTTTTGTAATTGTGTAACATTGAATTAACTAAATCTTAATTTTTATTTTTGTTATATTGTATTTAATGATTAAAGGCAGGTTTACATTAAAGGACGAACACGAACAAATGCAAGCAATTCCTACTAAACCTTGTACTAAACACACCAATGTAACAGTCTAGCCGAACACGAATTAACTCATTCGTTCACATTTGGAAGCGTTTGTCTCAAAGGTGGTCTGATCAAATCATTGAATATGTGAATTTGTTAGGTAGCATTCGTTCGTGTTTGGACTCTAATTTTATTTAACCTTAATAATGTTGACTTTTTCTCTATTTTATTTATTTATTTATTTATTTTTATTCTGTTTAAAATGTATAGCAAACATTTTTTTATAATGTTATTTATTTTAAATTGGTAATTTGAAGATGAAAATATGGGCTTAATGTTATTGTATTTATAGTTTGTAAATTGTAGCTTGTAGAAAAAATACTTTGTATTCAAGAACCCATGATATTTTAAAATTTACATAATAAGATAAAATATTACACAAAAACTAACAAGACATTTTATTATGATGTACATACTACATACTAACAATCAATAATAAAGTTGCTCATATTTGTAAAATGTATTGATTTTAATATTGCCGTAGTTATGTTGTCATTATATCTATTGCATTTTTTTCAGCTTGTTTATGAATTGTTCTTACGCTTTTTGGAATCACCAGACTTTCAACCAGCCATTGGCAAGAAAGTCATTGATCAGAAATTTGTGTTGCAGGTAAAAATAACTTCGACATGAAAAGAAGTATTAAGAATGTATAAATATTTTATTAATTATTACTACCTATGAAAATATTTATATGATGTAAATAAGTTTAGTGAGTACATAGCTTGTTTAAACAACTCAATACTTATATATTAAAGTAGTCATGGTATAAATAAGGTAGGTATAGCTTATTGTCACACTGTTTTTTATTGTACAATATTTTACAGTTTATGTGTTAATATTTAATATCCTAAGGGGTTTTAATTTTTAAAATGCTCATAAATGTCTCATATTATTTTGAATAATTATATATGGTTGTTTAAATGTTGCAATTGAAATTTATTTGTCAAACTTAATAAAAAAAAAAATTTTTTAAATTCAAAAACGTTAGCTGTCTTTAAAAAAAAACCATTCTATTAAGTATTTTATTTTCATACTCTGTACACATTAAGAGTGTGACAGTGCAAAGAAAAACGTGAAATGTTTTTAACTTGCCCAGAGATAGATAATTATAATAACATTATCAGCCAATGGATATTGAAATACTAAGAAAGAACCTATACAACTAAACTTAACCTATATTATATTGTGATTTAAAAAAAAATTAATTTGGTAAATTGATAATTATCAATTATTATAACTCCATTAATCAGTAATCAAAATAAGTTGTATTTGTGTATTAAAATATTCCCCATTCAGTTGGACACAAACATATTATTTATCTGTTGGTAATAATTTTTGTTTTTAAAATTATTATTTAGTTAATTTGACTGTCTGATATTCAGATCATTGTGGTCAAAATGAGTATTTACATTTAAAAATAGTATTTTTTTGTAATATCTATAATTATTATTCTAATAACTTATTTAATTTATTATACAGCTCCTTGAATTATTTGATACGGAGGACCCACGGGAGAGAGACTTCCTCAAGACTGTGTTGCATCGCATTTATGGAAAATTCCTGGGCTTGCGTGCTTTTATTCGCAAGCAAATCAACAATATATTTTTAAGGTTTGTATATTATAATGAATTATAGCAAAAACTAAATAGGTACTTAGTATTTTCAAAAAATATACCTAATTATCTTCAGTTATTATTGTAAAATTAATCAATTGTATTTATTAGGTTCATTTATGAAACGGAACATTTTAATGGTGTTGGTGAACTATTAGAAATACTAGGAAGGTAACCTACTTATATATTTATTATTATAATTTACAATTTATATGTAAATCAATTAATTTTAATCAAGTTAATATAAATAAATATTTTTGCCCACATAAGCATTATCAATGGGTTTGCACTTCCCCTGAAGAACGAACACAAGCAGTTCCTGGTTAAAGTGCTCATACCTCTGCACAAAGTCAAATGCTTAAGTCTGTACCATGCACAATTAGCATATTGTGTAGTTCAATTTATTGAAAAGGATAGCTCTTTAACTGAATCTGTCATTCGAGGACTTCTGAAGTATTGGCCAAAAACTTGTAGCCTAAAAGAGGTAATGTAATAGATAACTCTACATCATTGATATATTAAAAGTTGCCTAATTTTTGTTATTATAAATGATGCAATTCTGTATTTTTAAAACTGAAGAGTTGGATGATTCCCAAACTTTTTTGATTAATGGCATTATTTATGGATTTAAATTAATAAAATATCATTATAAATAATAGAAAAAAAAAATTTCAAAAATTTTAGCTCTTTTCATTAATTAGATTTTTTCTTGTTAATTGTGTGTAAGAGTTTATTCACTTTGTTTAACTTTTTAATATCTGATTTACAGGTTATGTTCCTTGGTGAAATGGAAGAAATACTCGATGTTGTTGAACCATTACAATTCCAAAAAATTGAAACTCATCTATTTAAACAAATCGCTCGTTGCGTATCCAGTGCTCATTTTCAGGCATGTTACTTTTATTGCAATATATCTATCGTTTATTTAAAAGAATATATGTTAGATATATATACAATACCTTTAATATAATTGCATTAAAAATGCTTGATGGGTTTTTTTTTCAGTATTAATTTAGGTTTTGAAAATAAAATGTTTTTGATTTTAATTATGAATTGATTTTGAGTCTTGAAATTACAGAAAAATGATTTATAGTTTTAGTTTAAGTAAACACTGTGTATTAAGTATAATCAGTTGCAAAAAAATCATGGTCTTGCAGTTGCTTCTTGATTTTTTTATATTAAGGGGTGGGTGGTTTTTCAATGGTTAAGTAAAAAAAAATTACTAAATAATAATTATAGTAAGAAAATAGTGATGCTTATGGTACTTATGTTTATTATAAATTGTTAGTTGGAGGGTGTGTGTTTAGGCGGTCAATTTTAGGTTCCTTATAGGTTATTTTAGGTTAATAACAGTTATAAATAAGCATATGAGGGTAAAACAAAAAATATACATCATTTTAGACAGCTTGAGGTGAATAGTAATTCAGCAGCAACATTCAACTATTGCTGACAACTATTCTAGTATTTAAATATATAAAACTAGTTTGTGTAAATTAAATTTAAAAAAATGATCATCAGATTCCATAAAAAAAGAATGATATGAAATAAAAAATGTATAATTCTAGGTATTTTTTCAAATATTGACATTAATTTTGATTTTGGTACCCTGAGAAATTTTAAAAAGATTATCAGAATGTATATTATTCCTAATATGTTATTTAAGTATAGTTCTAAGTCTTGTTATAGACCAGGGGTGGTTAACTTGCTGCTCATGCTATAGTCCCATGCGGTTCACATCTTATTAACAAAAAACAAAATTTTCCTATTATTATTTTTATTTATTTTCTGGCATACATTTATAGATTAATTCTAATATTTAATTTGATATGTTTATTGGCATTTAGCTATCTTTTTTACTCAGATCAAATTATAAAACAAAATGTATATACATATAAAAATGTTGGCTCTTTATATCATTGTATTTATCCATGTGACTTGTGAACATATTCATGTTAGCCACCCTTGGTATATACTTAATAATTTTTAAAGTTTGATTGTTGAACTGTTTTCTTCATGTAATGGTATTTTTGAATTTAGGTTGCCGAACGAGCGTTATATTTGTGGAACAACGAATACATTATGAGTCTGATAGAAGAAAATAACCAGACAATCATGCCAATCATGTTTCCAGCTCTATACCGTATCAGTAAAGAACATTGGAATCAAACCATAGTAGCATTAGTTTATAATGTACTGAAAACATTCATGGAAATGAACAGTCAACTTTTCGACGAATTAACTGCTAATTATAAAGCAGAAAGACAAAAGTAAAAACGTAACAATATCTTATAATATTTTTTACAATTGTGTTGTTTTTTTACAGAGAGAAAAAAAAGGAAACTGAACGTGAAGAGTTATGGAAACGATTGGGACAACTCGAAATATCATCTAGTGGCCGTGGTAAACCATCTGCAGCATCACTAATATCAGTAGATAATAACAACAAGACTAATAGTAACAATAGTTTGGATTCTATACAAACATCAGTAACAACAGCAGCTGCACCAATAGCAGCGGCACCAATAGCAGCATCTCCAATTGCAGCGCAACAACAGTAGTAGGAGTGGTAGTAGCAGCGATAATAATTATTTGTCATTCAATACACACATGTGTCCTTGTGTATGTATAATCTATATATTCATTTATATACACAGACATACATATGTATGCTTATAGTTGAATACATTTAATGATCAAAATGTTCAGATTTAATGTGGTGGAATTTTAAATTAATACAATGAAAGTACAATGTTGTTATCGGTGCGCACGTACTGCTGTGGTTTGTTTGTATGTGTATATTTTATTTTCAATAGTATTTGTATGGCAATGTGTGATTACATATGCTCCACATTAAAATTATGTTTTACAAAAATAATATCATTTGAAAAAAGAAATTATGGGGAATTCTAATAATAGTAGAATATGACATTACTGAATGTTCTGTGAATATTTATTTTATGTGTATGAGAATTTGATGAAGAATGAAATATTGGTGAAATTAAATATGTGATGTAAAACATGTTTACATGCATGTTCTTATTTTTATTAAATGTATATTATGTGAATTGTTTGATATTATGTCCTCAAAAATATGATGTTATCATTGCTATTATTCTATTGATTTGATATCATTACAATAACAATCAACACACGTGTAAACGCGTATAACTAATGCAAAATGTGGCGTTTTAAAATTTTAATTTTCTAATTTTTAATGTAAATTAAATTAGATTTAACCCTCTTCCCCTGTGTAAGCGTGTGCGTGTGTAAATAATATTAGATTAATTAAATATTAAAAATTGTTATTTTTTAATAATTATATATATATATAAATATATTATATAATATATAATGTAAACATTCTTAACTGTTAGCAATAGTAGTAGTAGAACTTTTAGTAGTAGTACTAGTACTAGTAGTAGTAGTAGTAATAATAACTGATAATGATTTTAATCTCTCACATACTGATCTGTAAATAATTAAATAATTGAAAAATCATTGATCAGTTATCTTTTTTGATGATGATGTTGAATCATTTCTTTTATGATTTCTATTGTCTATAGTAGCTCCACTGATACTACTATTCCTAATTTTTTTTTTATATTTTCGTTGTATCTTTTATGATATGGTTTTTTAATCTATTTTAAAAATAAAATATGGTTTTATAGTGTTGTTGCCGGTGCCTTAACCTTTAATATTAGCCACTATACATATGCTACTGCTACTACTACTACTGCTACTACTACTATTACTACTACTACTACTACTATTATTATTATTATTATTATTATTATTAATAATTAAAAATATTATACGTATATTAACTGTATGAATGTTTCATTTCTCGCGCGCGTGATAGTCTTTATGTAGTTTGTAAATCAATATTATAACGAAATTATTATTATTTGTTGTCGTTAATGCGCGAGCGCTCGCGAGAGTTATAATATTCTGATATATATATATATGTATATGTACAAAACTGACAGTTTAAATCTTTAAAGCCAATGAAAACCCATATAGATAGAAAACATACACACCACATATACATATATAAACATATGTTTTTATCTGTGTGTGTGTGTATGTTAAAATGAAAAATATCATATATTACATAAACACGAGGAAGATACACACAATTATTATATATTACTATATTATTACTATCATTAGATCATTATAATTATTGCTGTAATTATATAAATTATAAAATATTATTAAAAAAAAAATTACATTAAAATTTTTTTTTATTATTATTAATTTACAGTAACCTATTGTATGGGAGGTCAACATATCAAAATTCCTAGTAGTTTTTGAGAAATGTTAAAATAATCATTAAATGTATATTATTTTCAATAATTTTTTGTTGTGATTTCTAGTAAAATTAAACTGAAGGTATATTACTCAATATTATCCCAAATTTGTTACATTTGATAAAAATGTATTTAAAATGGTATATTATGATAAAGTATCTCTAAAAGTGTACACCTATAACCTTTCTGTATCGGGATTTCTCCTTACTGTTATGTATTGATGTTTTAATTGAAAATTTAATTTTTTTAGTTAATACTGGTCCAGTTATAAATTATAAAATTATATAAAATAATTCAATTATTTTTGTTGCTAACATCTGTAATCAATTATTCAGATTACTGTAATGTTATATTAAAATCCAATTGATTATTTGAAATCATGGACAATTCTTAAATTGTATGCATCACCCTAACATATTTTGTTGAACCAATTTTGTTTAATTTAAATTATCAAATTTATTTTTTTTTCTGTTTGCTTTATAATTTTAACCATATTTATTTTTACCCGTGACAAACATATAAAATATTAAAACTAATATAAAAATGCTCATATTTTACTAAAAATTAAAATTTTGTGAAAAACAACTTTCAAATAGATTATAATATACTTATCAATAAGTTTGATCATTGGTTAAATAATTCTAGCATTGAAATTAACATTTCAAAACCAATTTTTCTGTAGAACGCAAATGTTGTATGTTTGTTAGATGGAGGCCATTTGTACAAAAGTGGTGTCCTCTTAATATTAACTGCTTACAAGTTATAACTCCTCTGGATAGCAGGATATTAGTTGACTAAAATTTTAGTATTGTGGAAATGTTATGACTTACAACTTATAACTATTGGTTGTAACTTAACAGAATTGTATAACTTTAAGTTATGATACTAGGTTATTTTAGGTTTGGTTAAAATAATTGTATTAAAAAGGTAGGCATGTTAGAATACTAATGAAAATGGTTTGAAGTTGTATGATAAAAATATAAATACAAGGTCAGTATATCATCTACTTCTGGAATTTAATATCAAATAAAACCGTTACAAACTTGAATCTCCCTCTATTTTTGTACTCCCATTCTATTAAGGTATTCTTTCACAAAATTCATCCATCTTTTTCTGGGTCGTCCTTAAGGTATTTTCCTCATTCGTTTCCAGTTCATGATTTATCTACTTTTATTTTTCTCACTTTTTCCAACCATTCAATCTTTAAATTCATCTTCGAAGTTGATGATTGATACCATATCAATTTCTTCCTGTATCACTGAGTTAAATTTCTTACTTTTTCATTATCATAAATTGTCCTCTATGTATTATTTTCAAACGTCTAAAGTCTTCTCTTATTCGTACTAATGGGGTAGTCTATACTTGGCAATAATGTAAGCGTTGGCATTATTATCGTCATGTATAATCCTTTGGTTTTTCAAAAATATAATTTGATTTTGAGATCTTACTTTGAGCAAATTACGATCTGAAAGCCTTTCTATCTCCTAAGGGAGGTTGACCAGTCATTTTTATTCCCATTATAAGTACTGAAATTTATTTACTTTTTCCAAATTTAGTGCTTACATATTGGTATTGTTTCCATTATATAACAATTCCATAATTTTGGTATTGTTTATAAATCTTAACTTATCGACTGCTTGTGCTTTAGAACTCAACTCTGACTGTTCTTTCCGTAACTTCTAAGGAGATTTCTGAAATTTTTAAATTGTCTGGAAAACTTGTATGTGTTCAGCTCTCATAATATGGTGTATCTTCCACTCACATTTTTATTAGTGCTACACTGCTACAACGCCTTCGGTATCCTGAACTCTTTTATTATGTTGTAGAGACTTGGAGGTATACTATTCTGGGCATTTTTGAAATCAATAAATAGTTCTCAGATGTTTTGGTGATATTCTGGTGTTGCTGGTTTAAAAATATAGTCTTGAATGCTTAATAATCTGAATAATAATAAATTAAAATAAATAACGGTTTGTAGATACTATTAATTTGTAATTAATTTGTGGAATTGAACTGGAATAACCTAGTACAATAATTTTATGAAATATTGGTTCCATCTTTTGGTTTTTTCTGTAGGGTGTATACTTATTTCATCATTATATTTGTTGATGATTTTAAAGTTTTGGTTAAATAATTTGTTTAATAATTGCAAAAAATTTCTTTTATATGGGTAACACATCATTTCAGCTCTCTAAGAATGAATTCCTCCATTATCTATGTCCTCCACTTCTTACATCCACCGTATTTATGCTTCTAGCCGTTTTACATTTTTAGCAACACAATCCTTCCATTTTAAGCAAGGTCTTCCTAGAGGTCGTTTTTATTTGTCTAGTACAGGACCTCAGCGGTCTGAAACCGCCTTACTCTTTGATGATTTTTTTATCTATGTATACTATATAGCTTTAGCCTGTTTAGGATTAATTTCTCATATAATTTGTAGGTATGACTGAAAAGGGATATTGATCAAACATTTTTTGGGTCATTATTTTGGGGTTTTACTGGGTTCTACAAGTTCGATGGTTTTTGATTTCCTCCAGATTATGTGAAGTTGTTTTGTGTTAGTGATATTGTTGAAGAGGTCTAGGACCACTTTTTAGCAGTCGGCCTATAGGGTTTTATTTGTTCTGTGTAAATATCGTCTACACCCGCTGCTCTCCTATTTTCAGCTCATCAATAGTGTTTTGAAGTTCAAGGGGCGAACAAGAGTATTGATTCCTCGTGTTGCTTTTCAGCTGTTGTCTATGTTTTGCTTGTGTTTTTTAAACATTTTTTCGGCCTTCCATTTATGAGTAGCCGATGCGCTTTTTGATTTACTCTTATTTCTGATATCCATGTCTCAGGTTTCGTAAGGTCGTAATTAAGAGGATGTCAGCTCACTATTCGTTTTCTCTCTCTGGCCCACGCGCAACATAGACAAAACGCGTTTACGCAAAATCATTTTCTCTATGCGTTTAAGTAATCTTAGTGTAAAGTCACCTATTACAAAAA
>PVMI01032921.1:908-17965 GCA_008528875.1 Aulacorthum solani | reverse complement strand
TTGTTCCTACCTACACTGTATTTATATTTTTGTTTTAGTCTCTTGCAAAAATGTACTTCCAAAAGAAGTTTACTGCAAGTAATCCGCTCGAAGCAATCAATACTGACATGCGCTTTACGCCTGTATAGTACCTATATTATGTGCATACAACGCTCCAACAGATAATTAAGTTCGGAATAAATATTTGATTTCGAGGCAACGATAAGTTATAAATTTTAGTATATTTTATCACATTTATTTAGGTATATCAGAAGTTTTATTGGAACATATCCATACAGCAAAGCATAAATTAATTATGGTTGGTAGGTTCCTAAATGGATAATATTATATGGGTATTCAAAATCTCAATTAATACGACCTTAATACAGGTAAAAATGATACATTGGTAATTATAATATGATTTGCCACATGCATACATTCGTAATGGTAGGTACCACCAACAGATCATGATTTAAGATTATTGAATATCTAAATCAAAAATAATATTATAATTAATGATTTTCTATTTCCTATGTCTTGCACAGTTTACTTGCTACGCAAACGACCGACGTGCAACCAATGACAGTTAACCGTGCGATTTTTTTTTCATCTACAACTTAGGGCCAGTTGTACCATCTCTGATTAAAGTTAATCGGAGTTTAAACGGCCAAATTTTCCCAGTTAAATATCTGTTATCAGCTGATTAAGCTTAATCGAAGTGTAACCGTAGACGGTACAACCGACCCTTACCACGGCCTTAGACTATTAGGCCCTTACTGTGCCGATGGCGATCTTATCACAGAGTTCTGTGGTCTTATCATCTCTAGTTTTCATGATAACACACGGAATAAACAATAATTTATCATCTATGTAACTGTGGTCTACGAGCACACTTAAATCCAACTTTATCCAAGTTTCGGCTTTCAACTTTCAAGTGACTGTTAAGATTTAAGAAGTTACTCAACGTAAGTATTAAATACTACACAATATTTTTATTCAACTAAACAATATATATTTTCAGTAATAGTTATTAATTGACGTTAAAGTAGCCACTGTGTTTCTAATAACTTATAACTTATAAGTATTTAAGTAATAGTGTACCTATACACTATAGTTTAAAAGTACCTACCAGCGAATAAGTATCACAATTTTAATGTTTTGGAGTGGTATTTTAGGAATTCAGGAAGTTATTGGGGCAATCCAAATGTAAAGTACATGTTCATCCAAAAATAGTAAAATCAAAATAAAAATGAATGAAACCCTCATTTAGTTAACTATCAAAAAAAAAAATGTTTCTACCACTTAGCGATCCCCTATTTCTACTGTACCTATCATAATTTATTTTAAGCCTTTTTAATATCAAACCGGATAGTCATAATTCACATGAGTAGCATTTGTATGATTTTAAAAATGTTTTTTTTATATTTACATTTTTTTTTTTCAGAAATTATTTCATAATAACTTTCAAGTATTTATGGTTGCATATAATATGGCTTTTGTATAATAAACATTTTGCAAGAACCAAGTATCTAATATGTATACAAAAGATTATGTTTTGTCGGTATGTCAATAAAAATATTGTAGTATTATGTTATTTAGTTTTGATTTTCACATTTATTTGGAACCATATTATGTTTTAGACCACAACGTTCTACAATGAAGAAAATGGTTCTGAATTGGCGGTAATTATATTTTTTGCTCATTATTATGATTTGATGTATAAAAATTGGTTTTATTTCTACAGAATTTCTTTTCGTTAAGAGATAATTCATCAAAAGAGTGGAACCACAAAAATACTATTGACTACCTTCAAAAAATTTCTGAAGATAATGAACTTGATTTCGAGAGTGAAATAATATTGCACCTAAGGTAATTTTTATAATATACGTTAGTATTGAGTATAAATTCTATAAAGAATTCATCTATGGTAGTCTTGAAGTTGAAAATCAAAAATGCCGTCAATATAATTTTATTACAAGTGTTGCAACTTTGTGTTAGAAGTATCTACGGTAGAATATGTTTGTATCCAGTGGCCTGCGGTCACTACGTAATAGTATTCAAATGATATGTACTAAAATTTAATTTGCCATTAGAAAGAAAGTAAATATTTTATAATTTATAGATTTGTAATGTTATACTTAAAATATCAAATGACAAAAAAATATTATAAAAACATTTTGAAAAATTAATTTTAAAATTTTAAAACAAAATAAAGGGCAATGGTGGTTGTTAAGATTGCTAGGATCAGAATGTTTATAATAAATTGTAGCAAAGAATCCATTGTGAAAAA
Organism: Aulacorthum solani; assembly: GCA_008528875.1. Classification (NCBI taxonomy): domain Eukaryota; kingdom Metazoa; phylum Arthropoda; class Insecta; order Hemiptera; family Aphididae; genus Aulacorthum; species Aulacorthum solani. The sequence goes on along the minus strand of PVMI01032921.1, from coordinate 15,696 downwards.
ATGTCTTGGTTTCTTTTTTGTAAGGTAGTTTTTGAATGCCTTTAAATAATTTACTTTACACCCTATAAAAAAAGTTAGTGTTTCTTATTCAAACTATTTTTGTTTAATAGCATTATATTTAAAAGATATATTAATATCTGATATTTTTGCCTAATACATAGTATTAGTTACTCATTATATCATGAACATCTCATTTTTTTTTTTGTAGCCAACTATTGAAATTAGGTAATCATTGTTTATTAAAATAAAATATAATATATTTATATATATGAATACAAATTTGACTAATGAGTGGTTAATTAAGTTCTCTACCTACATTTTTGTATCTTAACGATTATTATACTGTTAAAAAGTATTCATATCTAAAATAAACGAGTATTGAATGTTATGAGAAACTGAGTGTCTCATTACTTAATTTAAAATTATTATAGTGTCCTCAAATCAATAGGAGAAAAAAAATATGATGATGCTTTCAAAGGACAGTTGGCAATTTTACAAAACATTGTCAAATATCTTCAGTCTGATAGTGAAAACTGGATGGTGCCACTAGCTAACACAGTAATTATAAAACGCTTTTAAGAAATAAACTAATAAGTTGAATTGTTATTATATAAACATTTTATGTTGTAGGTTTGTGTAGATCTTCGATATCTGTTAAATGCATATGATAAATATGAGTCAACAAATAAAAAATTGAAATTGGAAAAGTATAATGACTTTCAAAAAAAATATATTGATATAATGATGATGTATTTCCGTATTTGTTCTAATGACATGTAAATCATTTATCTATTATTAACTATCATAAAATTGTTTGTATGTTTTTCAAAACATTTGTTTTTTCAACTAGTCGAGCTCCAGCACGGCAATCCAAGCGTTGGACAATAATGTTTATTGTAAATCAGATGCTGAAAGTGTATCATAAAATCAAGAAATTTCATTTGACTACAGGTTTGACTAAAACCATTTTCATGTGCCCGGACAAGAACACATTTCCAATTGCTCATGTCGTCACCTTTTATTATTATACTGGCTGCAAAGAAATATTTGAAGGAAAATTTAATGATGGTTGGAAAAATCATATTTATTTATTACTTTAATTGCACTATACATTACCACATAAAAGGCTTAGACCAATAACGCACACAAAATGGCACAAATTCATCAAATTTCATTTTCAGTGTAAATTAAATATATTGCAGTAAGAGTCAAATAGATTGGCATAGAAGCGGTGGCTCAAATAAGGAAAACCCGGGGTTCTCCAAATTATCTATCTGAGGTTGACTGTTCAATAATATTATATACAACTTATAGAGATTTTACAGATAAATAAAAGTAGAATAATACGTGTTAAAAAAATATATAGATATAGACAATTAAATCAAGTAGGTATTAAGTTTTTACTTTTATATAATAGACATTAAAAAGTCATATTTTATACAATTGAACCATTTGTTTACACTCATTATTTTGAAAACTTTTGAACATTTTTTTTTATAATTTAATGTCATAGCAAAACAAATTATTGAAATTTTTACAGTTTTGTTATTGAAATAGTTTTTCACACTCAGCACGCCTAGATTTTATGTCAATGGATAGTTCTTCAGTTTGATGAAATTAATTTAGTGCAAATCAGTTAAAATATGTTTTTTTAGAAATTCATAGGTTCAAGCTTAAACTGTTTTAATGTCATGCTGTAAAAGATATTTTGTGTATATAGAGGTTAATTTAACATGTAATAAATATATTGCCAATTATTTATGGTTGTTACAGCTAGAGAAAATTTAACAATTGCATTTGAAGGATGTCATAGAAGCTCTATCAAAAATAAGACATTGATTTTAAAGAAACTCATACCATTAAACATGTTGCATGTAAATAAAATAAATGTTGACTGCTTTTACATATTTCAATATTTTACAAATTAATTTCTATTTTTTTGTTTTAGGGAATAATGCCATCTAAAGAACTTCTCGATAAGTATAATTTGGATGTATTCAAAGATCTGACTGAGTCTATTAAAACGGGCAATGTTCAAAAATTTAGAGAATGCATTGATGTTAATGAAGTGTATTACATGAAATGTGGAATATATTTGCTACTGCAAAAATTGATAAATCTCGTATACAGGAACTTGTTTAAGAAATTGTAAGCAATATAATATTTAAACACTTATAATTATTAAAGACGGCACTTGTGTTGTAGTTATAAGTTTTTTCTACTAACTGTTGAGAAAAAAATTTGTTTTTCTGAAGTAATAAATGATACACTGTTTTATATAAAATAACAAGTTTATACATTTTCTGACAAGACACTAAATATAACTGTAGAAGGTTTATAATGACAAAAGTGTTAAACGAATTGTATTCAAATTAATTATAACTGTTCTTATTTCTTTTTACAGTTTCTTAATTTTTAACAATCATATTATACCAGTGGAAACTATTACAGCTGTGTTGAAAAAGTTTGATGACCCTGATACAGATTATGACAAAGCACAGTCTCTATTAGTTAACATGATTTATAGAGGGACGCTACGCGGATATTTATCTCATGCTCACAAAAAAGTTGTATTGAGTAAAAAAGATCCATTCCCCACTGGTAAACAAGTTTTTGACAAAGCTACAAAGTCTATCAATGAAATTGGACATAATTAGTTTAAATTTAATGAATGAAACATGTGTGTATTATTTTCATAATAAATTAATTTTTTTTACATATTATGACTTGTATTTCTAACAATTTTTTTTACTTTTGTAAAATTAGTAATAACTAGTTGTATTAATTGACATCGTCTTGGTTAAAATTATCTCTCTCTATTTATTTCCCTTTTGCTTCAGTTAATAATTAAAATGTAATGTACTTACAATTACAATGATTAATTTTATGATTTTCCACTTCTTAATAATTCTGAACATGTTATTTTTATGTAAACGCTAAAAAAACAAGAAACAGGATGGAAACTAATGCCTAAAAACCAACGTTGTTAAGATAAGTATTTTGTTTTAATAAGTTCACTTCAAAACATTTCTAGAATTAGAAAAGTTTTTGTAATCATCAAATTAATCGTCGTAACTGTGTTTATAACATTTATGTAAGTATTTGATTATATTAATTTGATTTTTTGTTTGGAAAATATTTGTAAATATTTTTATATTAATTATATTAACATCTATGTAACTTAGTAGTGGCCCNNGGAATATATTAAGGGGCCCCTATTAAATAAACAGGATAATACAATTTTGATTATTTAATAATTCCTTCATTTTTAAGTAGAAAATGATAACACTATTTACTACATTTCATTATACTTTTGTATATATTTAACTTTGTAAGGTACTAAGGTGTAAATATTAACTTGCCGTTGTACTACATTCAAACATAATAATTGGTTGTTTCTGAAAATTGTTTAATGTCATATTTCTTGACTTTTGACATATATTTCTCAACCCATGTGTGTTTATTTATAGAAACGCATTCAATAATATTGTTACAGTTGTGGATGACACAAAAACCTCTAGATTATACAATAACCAGAACACAGCTCATTTATTTGAATACATACATTAATACATAAAATTGTCTATTATTTTGTTGACAAATTTTAAATAAAAATCTTAAGTTCCATATTATGTATACTCTTTAACATTTGTAAATATAAATTAGATACATTATTTTGTATTAACCCCTAAATTATTACAAAACTGTGAACGGCCTTGGGTTACAGCCCGCCTAGCTCCCTACACCTAAGTCCAACCTTGCTGCGGCCAATAGCAACCATTTTAATAAACAAAAAATATTTAATTTCGTGAACCACTATATAGGGGTTGAAAAATTAAGATATGAACACCCTCAAAGTCTCAAGAAATCTATATTTATATGACTTATTAAAAACTGTTCAGTAATTTTTGGTGTCTATAGAGAACAAACAAGAAGCATTCATTTTTATACATTACATTGAAAAATATCACACAATGAGGTTTTCCAAATAAATAATACATAGTTTTTACATTTTATAGTTTTCAATTGTTTTTTTATATTTTAGTGTGTCAAATGTACTATGAACAGTAGGTATATTTATTAAAACATAAATACAAAATGGTAAATATGATTGGTATTAAATAAATTCTATAACAAGTATAATGTTTTAATTAACAAGTATTTATTTATGAACACGTGGAATGATGAAGTACATGTTATTTTGGTATTAAATATTAAAATAAGATGAACAATTTGTCTTCGTTTATTGTTTACTAGCTTAAGAGTAACATAATACTTAGAATATTACTCAAAGACAGTATGTGCTGCAAAAATTAAATTTATTAACCTATCCCTTATAATAAGTAGTCTACAAGTTAAAGGATTTTAATTTAAAACGAATCATTTTTCATATACTATTATCAGTAGGCCAAATTTGATCACAATTACTACAATATGGATGGAAATAGGACAATGTGTAAACATAATTTATTACATAAAAACAATTATTTTTTTTTGTATATAATATATAAATGTATAATATATTAATATTATAATCTTCTATGCGAAATGTGTTTGGTATTGGTATTTTACAAATAAATTGAATAATAGACCGAGTGAAATAATAATTAGTTAACTTATAGTAGTAACACTAATACTACTTGGTAGATTTAAGAGCCATCCAATGTATTCCATTTTATTGGAGAGTTCAAAATCAAAATAAAACTATTCAAAAATAAATATACACATGAATAACACAGAATGTTAGATTACTTATCACCCATCTTCACTTTGGAAGTTATGTATATGCCAACAATTAGACCGAAGAGACCAATGGCACTACCAAAAATTTCAACAATCAAAATCTTGACAAAAAGCGACGAGTTGGCTGCATCTGCTAAAGCCGCACCTGAACCCACTACTCCAACAGCTATACCACAAAACAGGTTTACTAGACCTACACTTATACCGGCAGCGAATATTAAATAGCCGGCCATCCAATTTTGATCCCTGATTTGTTGCGCGGTGTCCATGTTGTCTGTAAACGATTCCAGCTGGCCAGACATGACGATCGCAGTGATGAGTCCATAGATGGCCACCGCTTCGCAGAAGATGACGGATATAAGATTCTTGGTCTTGATGCGAGGCGCTTTGACACCACCACCGACAATGCTCACACCGGTCGTGTGTATTCCCAATGCGGCTCCGACCACAGACAGGGCGACCGCCAGCGATATACCCAACACGGCCCACATGTAGGGCGACGTATTGGCCAAGAACCAGCCGATACTGATTTGCTCACCTTTACCGGCCAACAGGTAGAACAGTATGATGGCCGACATCAATGTGGAGCCCGTTCCGAAGATGGAGTAACCCAATATCGCTCTCAGTCTCATTTTGGATGATTTATTATTTTATCGCCGATAAAAATGATGCACAAGTCAAACGCAAGCGAAACACATTTAAGTACAAATTACAAAATAGTAAAATAAACGCTAATACTCGAAAGGACTCCGCCCCAAGCACGGCTCAGATAGTTGTACGGTGTAATCAGTTCTGGACTCTAAACATATGTTGTGTTTCAATGATAATGAGTATACCGCGGTTGTGTGCCCGGTATGCTGTGACACTCGACGTTTATTGGTTCCATGAAAACATGTTGCACAGGACGTGGTTATGATAAAAGTGATATTGAATTTATTTCCCACTGGCACGACGCACACTGCACCGTCGTGATGTCGTATTAACATTATAATTAACTCAATACTCATTAGTCATTCGTCGACTCGTCGTTTTCACTCGTAACTCGTATTAGTCACTATATAGCTGCTGGTCGTTGCTCACTCGCACTACTACTGTATTGAGTCTTCTCTTCGTTACTCGTCGGTGGTTATTGTCAGTAATCACAAGTCCACTGCTGTCATTGCCCACTCAGTATCCGACGTATTATTTCATTTCGTTTTCTCAGTGGCGTTACATTACTTCCCGTCCGGATTCAAAAGAAATTTCCAATAATCTATAAACATGAGCTATCCGGGATATCCTCCTAACAATCAGGTGAGTTTATTTGTTGAGACCAAAATTTATCCTGGCCTACAATATAGGTACCTAATTTACTTATACTGCTGTACCTAACTCTTTTATTCGAGCTAAATATCTAACGGCATGAAGTATGAATGCCAGGTAGTCGATTTCAATTGGTTGAGAGGTTACAAATTGACTAAAATTTATTTTATAAGAATCAAATAGGTGGGTAGGTACCAAATAATTTTTTCCAATTGACATAATCCCACTTTCAAAGTCATTACGGCTCGAAAAAAAAATTTAATTAAATCCTTTGGTGTCACAAGCCATTCAAATACCTGCCAATTTTAAATGCAATAACATTATGTGTGTTTTGTGTCCTTACTCATTATCCATTTATATCAAGGCTGTATCAGTTATAGTTGACAATTTTATTATTATTATGAATATGCAATATGTTCGATTGATTTTCCATTGACAATATAGACAAGTTATAAATTATTAAAGTTTACTAGCATGTGTGCATGTAGGTACCTTTATTATAATTAATAAGTATTTAGTTTTATCTCATTAATGTAGCATTGAGATTATGAATTAGGAACTAATAATTATTAACACTTCAAATCTTAATATTTTATTGTATTTTATGAATACATTTATCCTTCGCTGTTGATAGTTGTATACTTGTAAGTTAACAGTTTTAATAAGTTCTTTATATGGCAATTAGAACAGTAGCACTTACAGTTGTATCATCTCTGATTTGTATTATTTAAAGTTTCATTAGGTAGTCCTAAAAACTGGTTGATAATATTAGAATGTTTCCGTATAAGACAAATTGTTTATAGATTATTAAATTAGTAAAAATAATTCACATTAAAATATTATCAGTTAGATACTAAGATATGTTCACTTTTATATTGATTCATTTAATGGACAGCTAAAAAGTCATTAGGTTATGCAATGTAATACATTCATACTTAATACATACGTACCTTGATACATACTTATTACCCAAGTTAAAATATGGGCTATAAGCACTTTTATTGTTTATGTATGATAAACATAACCACTGTTGTTTTAGGTATTGATTGATAAATAACTTTCTTACATATTCCTACAATTAGTATTAGATGTAGAATAAAATTGTAGACATTAATGATATTACGCTGTTTTTAAATTAAACAATGTTCACATTGTTTAACGGAACTTTTCTATTTTATCTGGATATAATTTTTAGTAGGTTAGGTGTTGTGTGTTTTTGTATATATACGTACTCATAGTTAACCATGCTGAAAACAACGAGAAAGTTAGAATTTGATGATCAAACTTAGTTTTAATGTTATTGCTAATTTTAATTTATAGTATTTTCATATTTATCTATATTAAAATCGAAAACATCTTTCGACATGTTAGTTGTTGTGTATAACCAACCCAAGGTGGTTATACACACACCTTGGGTTAGGTTATAATAAGTATAACTTTAAAACTAATTCTGACTTTAACCATTGTTTTCATCATCTTTAACAACAATAAAATAAGGTGTCCGGTAAATCAGAAATATACCTGTTTAATGTAAGATTTAAAATTATTATGATAATTTTTATGTATTACTATTGTGTTATAGTTTTATTTATTTATTCAGCTACATATAGGTATAAGTGTATGACTGAGAATAACACATCATTTAGAAATTATAAGCATATTAAGTATTATTTTTCTTATTGATTTATTTTATTATATAAATTGTATTTTAGTAGGTACTTTCTCGGTACACTACAAATAGTGGTATACCAAGGTGAATCATAATTTTTCTTAAGATTGTTATTTCCAGTCAAATTGAAAATAATAAAATTAGACCTATTCAAACTCAATCTCAAACCCGGTTATTTAAATATATTATATGATGTAGGTACAATGTACATTCTTAATTTAATATAAATGTATAAAAATAAAACCAGTTTTATAATTGTCTAACAAACTTACAAATCACCACTTTTGAAAAAATGTATTTAGTTTTTAACTAGTTAGAATATTTTATGAACTATTTTGTTTTTTGGTAGGGATTCCCTGGCCAGCCTGGAGCTCAACAGCCTGGCTCCCAGTTACCCTATCCACCATACCCCGGAGGTAATGTAGGACAACAAGGGTATCCAATGCCAAGTGCTTATCCACCAGGCCAACCCAGCTACCCCCAACAGAGCCCATACCCTCCTCAAGTAGGTCAATATCCACCTCAACAACCTGGACAGTTCTTACCTCAATCTGGTTCATATGCTCCAAATCCATCCATGTATCCATCATCTACTGTAGGAGGTCAATATCCATCCACTGTACCAGGCCAATATCCACCACAAGCTTCCCCATATCCAAATGCCCAACTGCCTTCTGGTTACGCGCCTCAGTCTGCTGCCTACCCAACTCAATCAGCCTACCCTACTCAATCAGCCTACCCTACTCAATCAGCCTACCCACCCAATCAACCAGCAACTTCAGTTTATCCGAATATGACAGCTGGTGGTTACGACGGTGGTTCTCGAGTTCCACCACAAGCAGCATATCCACCTATTAGCACTCCTGCACATTATCAACCATTGAGCAGCTCACCTGCTCAGAAAAAGGTGAGATTTCATTAGTTTCTTTTTAAATACATAAATAATTTAATAATTAATGAAATATTTATTATGATACCAAGATGAATGGTTCAATATACCTATTTAAAACTACCATCAATGAATTACAAATATTAATTTTTTTGTTTATTTTAATAATAATTTAGCTTAAAATTACTGTTAAAATAAAAAAATTATAAAAATTATATTATTTACCTCATGAAACTTTCCATTTTTTTATATCTGCATTGGAACTCTTCATAAAATCAATATCAAAATACTTAATTACTTATTTATTCTTGACCTTGTATTTGATGGAAATATATGTATAAAATGTTGCAAATTTTAACTAATTAACATTTACAATCTATTTATGAATGTAACTGATTGTACATTTTTAAATATGGTTAATTAGTGTTGATTCTACATGTTTATTATTTAGGGAATAACAGTAAGTTCTGAAGAATACCAATACATATATTATTATATACCTCATTAATATCTCGCTTTCATAAACACTTTATTTTATCGCACTCATTTTAATTAACGTTATAGCCTATAGTTAAGATAATGCAGATAACATGTTGATTGGCTTTTGTATTTTGCTATTGATATTATTCAATAATGGATGATGCATATGCCCCTGTTATAATCAATGTTCATTTTTATAACCAGTAACTAATAGTTATTTATTGCTATAATGCTATAATTTGTTCATTAATTTTACATTGAAATATTAGTGCAATAATTTTAAAAAAGAATAATGGTACCTAAAAAAATGTGTACTGTATTTGTGTTAGACACATTGAAAAACATTTTGTTTTGTTTTAGTCTAATCCAACGGTTCGTCCAGCCAATCCATTTGATCCACGCCATGATGCTGAAATATTGCGTAAAGCTATGAAAGGATTTGGAACTGACGAAAAATCGATAATACAGGTCTTGGCCCATAGAGTCAATTCTCAAAGACAGGAAATTGCAATTCAATTCAAGACTATGTTTGGTAAAGTAAGTAGTACACAATTTTTGTTAGTCTTAATTACATAATTATTGATTTTGTAGTATTTATTTGTTTGATAAATAAAATATTGTTTTATTATTTTAGGATTTAATATCCGATTTGAAAAGTGAACTGAGTGGAAAGTTTGAAGATCTGATTGTAGGACTCATGACACCTACTTATGATTTTCTTGCTAAAGAAATTCATAATGCTATTGATGGTATTGGCACTAATGAAGAAACAATAATTGAAATCATATGCACTGCTTCTAATGCTGAGATTAATAACATAAAAATGGCATACCATAAATGTATGTTAAATTTAGTTTGTATTCAAGTGTTTGGTATAAATATATTATATTTGTTTAGTAATTTAATTCTCATGTTTTTTTTTAGTATTTGGAAATGATTTAGAAAAAGAGCTTATGGGAGAAACATCAGGAAGTTTCCGCAGATTATTAGTGTCACTTTGTCAGGTTTGTTTTTTCTTTAGTACTATTCTTTGATCTTAATATAATTTTACTTTTATTTGTTTAGGGACAACGCAATGAAAATACATTTGTTGATGTGGCATCTGCTCAAGCTGATGCACAAAACTTATTAAAAGCTGGTAAATTATTTCATTCATTTTATAAAAAAAAATGTAAATCAGTAGTGTATTTTTTAATTGTTTTAAATTTTAACTTAATAGGTGAACTACAATTTGGAACTGATGAGTCTACATTCAACATGATCTTGTGTAGCCGTAGTTTCTGTCAATTACAGCAAGTATTTTTGGAATATCATCGTCTAACTGGAAGAGACTTTGAAGATGTTATCAAAAGTGAATTCAGTGGAGATATTGAGAATGGTCTTAGAGCAGTTGGTAAGAATTTGAAATTTTCTAATTTATAACTATTTGTTTATAAATTATAAACTGATTTATAGTGAAATCTGTAAGAGACAAAAGTGCATACTTCGCCAAACGTTTGCATGAAAGCATGGCTGGATTTGGTACAAATGACCGAGCGCTAATTCGTATTGTTGCCACTCGTTGTGAAATAGATATGGTTGAAATAAAAAATGCTTACATGTCGATGTATGGGAAATCATTGGAGGCTGATATTGCGGTAAGCATTATATTTTATCAACTAAAGTAGTCATATTATGAAGTAAGGGTGCGCAACTATTAAATTTCATGATCATTTTTTTAAATTTTATAATAATTAATCCTAAAAAAATTCTATGAGAAAACAAAGATAATGTTCTTACCTACCTTTAAGTTTGATAATAGGTCAATTTACTCAATTATTAAAAGTTACTACACCAAATTGGAACTGCTGAAACATAATATCAGCTTAGTAAACTAAATTGTATGTTTTTGTAAGAAGAAGACAACATATTAAAGCCGCAATTACACATAAGAAAAATGTGATAGTTGATATTGTGAAAGAAGTATCACGCATACTGTCACCTTACGAAATCCAAGACAGCAACTATCGTATTTTTCTATCATTTTATAACCTTGTCAGCTTAATAAAAAAAAGAAAAAAAACCATAGTCCTTAAGTAAAAATGTTTTTTTATACTTATAGATTTTAAATTACCTACTACATTTTATCATTGAATATTTATCTCTCGGAACAAGCACATACCAAATATTTTATCATTGAGGAAAATGTATCTTAATTTTTGTTTTAAATGGGTTTTATATTTTTATTTTTTAATCCGGAGATTTTTAAATAATATAACGTTTTGATTAAACATAAATTTAATAATTTGACAAATGTGAAAAACAATAAAATTTATCTTCTTACTTTTGTAGGTTTTAGATAGGTGCATAAGTCATAAATAAAATAAAGTAATTTAATATTTCAACTTTGCTGACTTATAAATTTGTTTATAGTTTTAGTTCAAAATTGGTTCAATCAATTTAAATCGCTTAGTTATTTATTATTAAACTAAACTATTTTCTTTTTAATATTAGATGTTAAAATAAAATAATAAAAATGATAATATTTATTTTATCATACAATTACATCAAAAGATGTAATTGCACCCACAATATTGTCTGTCTGAAACTTACATCATACAAAATCTGAATTTAGCAAAATTTATTTTTTGATGTGGGTGTTAATATTAAAGTGAATGCATTGCACAAATATTAGAGTGATTCTTTATCTAATTCAAGAATATTATCTAGGGTAGAAGTTCCGAAATTTGGGTACAGCCCACTGGAAATTATTTAAATTTTGGAGGCCCTCAATAATATCAATGACCTTTTTTTTGTTGCTGTTACGAATAAAAAGTAAAAAAAAGAATTTTGAATTGAAGAAAAGTATATTTTATTTTTAAATTTGTATCTAGGAATTTATTATAGCAATAAATTGCTATCCTTTCAATAACTACTAATCTGATTGCATTGTGTTGACACGGTCTCAGTAAATTCGTAATTGTCACAAATGCAGATAACGATTTATAATGAAACTTAATTTAATGAAAAGTTATAGAAACATGTCTAAAAAATGTTTTATTTAAAATTATAACCTCGACTCACTAAAAATATAATCATGACTTAAGAGTTTGTGAACCTCTGATCTAGGGCAACTGATGGTTTTTAACAATGTTTAAATTGTAAATGATCATTTTAAAAATTGTAATATTTTACATACTATACTCAATTTAATATGTAAATTAATCATATCAATAAAAGCCCAAGAAAATGGACCTCTTGGACATCAATTTGCTATATTGTATGTTTGTAGTAAGGAGAAAATACACAGGTGTTGTTTTCATTTTAACAAACGTACAACATACCAAATTTTTTTTTGAAATAATTGATTTTACTCTGTTTTTTCTAAAATTTGAGTGAATTGACCTGTTATGAAATTTAAAGGTAAGATAATGATTTAGGGCATCTCTGAGGATTCAATTGATATTATTTTTAAGTGATTTATGATCATTTTAAAAAGTACAGTTTAAAAATGTTCATAACTTGTTACATAAAAATAATATCAAAAAAATCCTCAGATTATGCTCTAGGTTATAATCTTGCCTTTAATTTTTATAACAGGTCAATTTACTTTAATATTAGAAATGAGTAAAATGTATTATTGTGAATGTGAAATTTGTTGTTCGCTTGTCATACTGAGACATGCAAGTGTAGCGTCCACTTAATGAACTTAGATTTGCTACTGTTGCTTAACATTTTGTTTCACTGTACATCAACCACTCAATAATTGTATACTATTATATAGGTGCACGCTGCACTTGTATTAATATAAATAATAAAATCAGTTATTGTAGACGTATGGGTGATAATAAATCAATATGATACATGTCTTACGATAAATATTAAATACCAAACACTTTTTAAAATTAATTCAAATTGAAGTATTCAAAAGATTTAATACAATCCTATAATCTCTATAATCTTTAACAGTTTTACAATAATGTTTTATAACTTTTGGCATAGATTAAAATATTACACCATAGATAAGCAACGTCAATATGATCATTTATCGCTCATTATTATAAAGTTGGATTTGATTAACTTGTGGTTGTGAGTTGTGACGCATAGTGGCAGGAAGAGGTGAATCTACTCCTGCCCAGCCCTCATATGCTACTATATTGTATCGAATCCAAATTAAAATAATTGGCTGTAAATAATTGCATTGATGTAGCTTATCTATAGTGTAATATTCTAATCTATGCCAAAAGTCATCATACATTTTTTAAATTGTCATATATTTTAGAGGTAAACAGTTGAATAAACTTGTAGAATATATTTTTTAGTACTGTGTACTATTATAATCATTCTTATTTTTAATGAACTTATAAGAATCAACAAGTTTTGTGATTGCTATAATACTGTATAGGAAAAACTCAAAATTAAAAATGTTCAAGTTTGTGACCCAGCTTCAAATAATATGACCTATCTCATTAATTCAGACTTTTAATATAGAATTTGTTTTGTTTTATTTATGCGAATCAACAGTCTGATACTATGGTGAGTTGCTGCACGAGTAGTGAATGCAAAATATGTCAGCTGTAATGATTGATTGCTGAATTAGTCAATAATTAACCAATATTTAACACTATTAATTTGCTTGAACTTATTTTAACTCAAGTCTGCAAATTGTTGGTTTTGTACACATCCAATTGAAACTATTTTAGAAAATACTAATTTATTCCTTTAAAATACTTATTTACTTTGTTTTTATTTTTGGTGTCTACAGAAATCTAATTTGTTCATTGATCAATTTTATGTTGCAGGACGATACATCAGGTGACTACAAAAAATGTTTGACAGCTCTAGTTGTTGGCTAAAAATATTAATATACTTATAATATTTGTATACAGTATTCTATTTATATAATCATTAATACATTTTACGCATTTCGCATTATTTAATCTAAAAACTGAAATTGATATTACTATTTTCATTTTTTTGCATTTAATATTAGTATTGTATACTAGTATATTACTTTACTAGTATGTATGTTTTTACTCATTCTTAAAGCAAGATTTAAATTTCATAATTTGTTCTTTTTTTATCTACTGCGAAACCTATAAATGTTGGTATTTGATAATTAAATACTTTGGGCTTGGGTATTTAAAAAATAATAGTTATTTTTAGTATTATTTAAATACATAATATATTATAAAATTTCTATTTTTTACCATTTAACACACGATAAACACTTAAACTCACTTTGCCAAATTTACATGCATTCATTTTCATTATGTCAATTTTTTTTTTGAAGATTTGTTAATTTTTTCTATATTTTTTTATATTGTTATTTAATCAAACCGAAATTAAAATAATTGCCAAATCTACTCTATAGTTAATTTTATACAATTATATTATGTATTACAATTACTTTAGTTTTTAAGCAGGGTAAATACGTGCCACTCATTAACAAATATTGTAAATCACTGAACGAATTTTTTAAACTCAATGTTTATGGCCGTTAAAAGTCTAAAAATTGGTGCTTGATCATTTCATATTAATTTGTTATTATACCTAGAATATTAGACGTATTTTAATTGTTTCATTATTTATGCATTAATAAATGCAAACGGTGGCGTTGTCAACTTACTATTATTATTTATTTATAGACCCTAATGAATTGTATTATAATACTGTTGAAGTATAATGATTTTAAATTTAATCATTTACCTTAAAAATTCTAACTT
>PVMI01032913.1:0-11869 GCA_008528875.1 Aulacorthum solani | reverse complement strand
ACTTTATAATAATTTAATGTCTTCCTCGGTAAAGTAATATATTTTGTTTATTGAAATACAGAACACCATAAATATTTTGGGGAACTTAAAACTTGAGATACATATAGGCCATCAATCTAATTGTGCATCACATAACTTTACTTGTATAGGAGTTTTCACTTAGCTAATACCCATCATTCTAACAATCCGTAGCTAGTGCAATTAAAGATTATACTTACTAAATTGTTAAATAGTATCATGTAAGAGTTTTTAAATGGTTAAAGTTTAGATCAGTGCTTAACCTAGATTTTTAAATACATATATATGAATCATTTCATTGAAAAAAGTGTGCCATTAATTATAACAATGTACTAATGGTGTTATAACTTATAAACAATTTAATCCATATTCCGTTAAAACTAAATACCGAAAAATCTATCGATGAAAAACTTCTGAGAACATTGCTTAATAAGACAATATTGATAATATTATTAATACATATATATAATAATGTATAAAACAAATATTTTAAATCATTCCACTTGAATTACATATTTTTGGAGTGATTCACCAAACACGCGCCCACTCACTTTTTCCTTTAATAATGAACTTATTAAAATGTTGATCTTTGGAATTTTTAAGTATACTCAAGGACAATATTTTCAAATACTTAGATTTTTTAAAAGTACCATTTATTGTATTATATGATTATATGTGACGAGTTCCTTAGGCGATACAGTATCCAAACTCCTTTTTTTAAAGGAGCCACTATTTTTCATATTAAAATGTTATGGAGATTTTTTTTTAAATTACGATGTATATATGAATCTTAATTCGAACGAGTAATTTCTGAGTTATTTAAGTTAGTAGGTACTTAATAATGATTTTACATAAATTATACGCGTACATCCTAATAGTTAATCTAATACTTATTAGTTATTAATTATTATGCTCGGATGGTTTTTACAAATGATAAAATTATTATAAATTAATATTACCTACCAACCATAATTTTCAGATCATCATATTATCCGTATATCTTGAATACCTATCGTCGTGGTCTATTATCTCTAGTACTTAATGTTTAATGACTCTGTAAATACCAGTGAGAATTTCAGTTTATATGCGTATTTAACGCTTATTAAAAAAAAAAGGTTTTCATTTGAGAAAGTAAGTTCGTATCATCACACCACATACCTATTCCTTAAATTGTGTAAAAAAAATACAATTTTTAAGTAGATTTGTAAATTCCAGAATCAGAAATTTAATAAATATCTACATTATCTAATTATAAATGGTGGGGAGGTGCTTTGTGAATAACCATGTATAATATTAAATGTATGTATCTATCTCGGTTAGTTATTTATCTAGTTTATTGATCCTAAACGCTCCGACTGTTTATTTTCTAATCATTACCGATTATTTGTTCTTTATAATAAAATGTACTTACCTATAATTTATTATTATATATTGTGCAGGTTTTATGTTATGTTCAAATAATAAAAATGTTATATAATTTTTTATTTAAAAGTTTTAATTTTAACATTTGCTGATAAATCTAGGTATAATATTCTTAAATAGGACCGTACATGATTGTTATACGATTATGGAATATTTATAAAATACCTAATGTAACTATTACTGGCTATGAGGCCAATACATAATCTATTTCAAAACCTATTTTATAATACTAAAATAATGTAATAAGACTACAAACATATAAGTCTTTAATAATTGTTCCATTATAACAAACATTTTAATTTCATTTAAAAAAAAAATCCTTATTAGAACATTCAATTACTTTAGAGTACCTACTCACCTAGTTTAAACGTTGAACTTACAATGGTAAAATCTGTAATAATAATTTATTATATTAAATGTACTTACGCATATAACATTGAAATACTTAATACATTAAAGCCAGGTCATTCGTCTCGTCTCAGTCCCCTCAAATGGCATAATATCTCGTCGGAAACGTGCTCTGTTTATAGGTCACTGCAGTAATGTATAATATAGGTGTGGTAGGAACATTTGTTTATAAATATATAACATCAACTCGTCGATGCATTATAAAAATTAACTAAAATTAAGTGTAATGTGTTGGGTTTCGACTAATAAAATTACTTTTCTGGTAAGCTCAAAAAAATAGTGATAATACTTTTCATTTGACACATCCAAACAATCATGATTTACGATGTATAGAATGTAGAATGAGTTCATTTTCGAATAAGTTTCTTGAAAATTATTTTCCTCCAAAAAACTGGTCGTTGTAGAAAAATCTTTTCCGGTTTTCCAAGTTTCTGAAAAAAAAACTAAAATTTATTAGCTGAGGTCAATAGCCATCGATTTACCATTATTATCTCTAGTCCCGAGTCACAAACTTCTAAAAACTATAACCATCAACAAGTGCACATAAATCTGAAGCCAAATCCAACTATTTTGTACGGTTATCGACTAAATGAAAAATAACAGAGCTCTGTAGTTTTGTCGGTGTTTCGTTCTAAAATATATTTTGATGCTAACAATTACTATGTACATTGTACATGTATTGACTTATATTAATTTATGGTATTTTTTTATTTATTTATAATATCTGTATAGAATATAATAATGTATAGGTAATAATCATAATAATAATAATAATAATAACGATTCCTAATTACGGAATAAATTTTAATATAAGATTACATATAATATAGCTCAATAAAGTATACAATGTTAAAATAATTTATGACAATTTATTTGATTGAAAAAAAATTCATTCATTAGCGATATATTACATTAAATTCAATTTTAATTTTATCGAACTTGTAAATCATATTATCATTAGCATGTGGCGATTCCTACCTGAAATAAAAAAAAATTCAACATAGTACTAGACCTGCTAGATTTCATGTACTACTTAAAAACTATATTTAATATAATAGATTTAAAAATGTAGAACAGAATAACTTACAATAGGCATAATAATTTCCCTCACAAGAATGATAAAAAAAAATTGAGAGTAATAACGCAAATATTTGTGTTGAAAAAAAGTGTACGACTAGTACTTTATCATGAGATGGTTTTGATTCCCACTCTCTTAATATGGTTTTATCGATTTTTATCGATCTATTAAATGGATTTAAAGTGTAAACCAATAACTGGCAGGTAGCTTTTTTATTTTCGATTTTTTTTACTTTGACGGCAGCTTAAATAAGCAATGCAAAATTTTATAATACACAAACAAAATATTCATCGTAAAATTCATTAAGAAACTTCCCTCTGTCGATGAACTTGGTCAAAAAACGATAACAGTCTGCTGCAGGATTTGATATTTTATAGAAACCATGTTTCTACAAAGATAATATACTTATGTTAGGTACATGATTTTTTTTTTAATAGTGTGCCTTAATAATCTGTTAGGGAACTAAGTGAAGACGCACACTACGGAGTTTAACCGGATCCGGGCAATATCCACAGGTCAGTTAAGTATTCTTAAACACCCTTGTCCGTCCAATGAAAGGACCATGTCCGGTTAGACGTTTGAATCTCGTCTCGTTTTGGCAACAATAAATATTCTAATAATACTGATAATAATTTATTTCATCATCAAATAATATTTCAATTATTTCTTTAGTTTTATTAAAATCAAATCATTTGGGACTTAACTGTACACTGTAATGCCCTGTTCTCGGGAAATTATGACGTTGGGATCCAGTCGTGAATACGTGTCCCTAATTAAGAAAATTTTGTTTGTTTGTATAATAAGATCGATGGCAACCTTCACATCACAGTGTTTGGAGAGATAAGTAAATGAAAATAGCATCGCTCGTTTTGAAATAATAAGTAATTTTTATTCTACGTCTAAACACACGAGACTTTATACATTTTCGGTGATTTTGGCGTAGGACCCCACCAGTCAATCGAAGATTGCTGATACTGAAAATTTTTTAACAATAGTAGGACTAACTGTTATTATAGTTGTTCTGCTTGCATTAACAGCTGCCATTTTTTCAGCAATAAGTATTTCGAACTGGTAACGGATTTGTGGTCACAACTTTATTTTGTCTTATATCAATTATAACGAGATACGAAAAGTAAATATTAAAGCAGCAGTTCAAATTTTTGTTAAAATTATTGTTTCCAAAACAGTTCAGTCTAAATTATAAAAGAAAACATTTATCAGTGTGTTAAATTAATTTACAGCTCAATAACCAATGCATATATATTCGGATATTGGTCAGTTGGTCGTAACCACATAAACTATTGTCTATCGACCACATGTTTATGGAATTTAATATTATGATAGTCGGAACTTTTTTACCTTAGTATACATGGTAGATAAATTGTTTCGACATAAAGTTAAACCATGAATTATCAACAAAACCAATTACAAAACTCAGATTTAATGATTCTATAGAAATTCTTCAAATTTATCATGTATATATTTTGGTGTGTAAACAATTATACCTAGAAAAAAATAAACTATGTTTTAGACACATAATCATGGTGATTAAAATAATTAAATCATTTATTGTCTCATTTCAAACAAATAGTCTCGATAAATTTACACTTGACATAATGAAACGCAGTCCAGGCGACGCCTTTCGAACTAATAATGACATCTGGCGTGTTGTTTTAAATTTAAAATTAAAGAAAAACGAAAAAAATCAAACCAAGTTAATAAAAGTATTACCTGATTATCCGATAATAGTTTTATTTATCTACACGAGATAAAAAAATAAACATTTTCGGTGATCAGTGACTTATTAGTTATCACATTAAATTGAATTTTAATTAAAATTTGCAAGGAAATTTATCATTGTCACAATAAAATGTAATACTACGCATTATGAAGTAAACAGTATAAATGTATAATATATATTGTATTTAGTATATTAAAACATAAGCTACAACAGTCGTTTTTTTAATTTTGTTTCTCTATTACACTACGCACTATAATAGGTACCTTTACGCTGTTTTAATGGAAAATAATGGTAACATTTAAAAACTGATTTTGAGTATAAAAAACAGCACTAATATTTTTCATCCTATACTAGGACGAGGATAATTTTATTTAAGCATGTATAATACATAATATTAAGCAACAATTAATTCACCAAGACAATTGACTGTAGCTATTGATTATTATTTATTGGCAAGTTAATGACGTAATATAATAAAACAACAACAAATATAATATCAAACACGTAGTCACCACTTACAAATGAATGGTGTACCTACAAGTTGAATTGATATTAATTAATTAATAATTTTAATTATACATTTTTAATGATTTTTCACATTTCAGACATTGAGTTGCCTATAGTTATCATTACGTGACAGTGTTACGTAATACTTAAAAAGTTGATAATGAGGTTTTTTTTTATTTGTTGTCTGATTTTGATTCATATAAGAATTTATTTGAGATAGAAAAAAATAATAACAATATCTTAAATAATTGAAGCGCAGCGAGTCCTTGGCAACGACTCAAATGGGCAAATATTTCATTCCGCTTTTCTCGGATAATATGTACGGTACATCGTAATATTTTATATTATTGCAGGATGTATCTATTTATGTATTTATTTTATTCGCCCGAAATTTTGACATGGACAGATCCAGCAATTTGTCTGGTCATGACTAAGCTTGAATTTGAAAATTTGAACAAGTACCTATTTTATATGCACGAGAACAAATGTCGCACTGCCACAATATAATAAAAACAAATGTAATACTGAAGAACTAAACAAGCTTGTTGAATCGTGAACGCCCAGCAACAAAAGTGTGTATACAATTTACTAGACTGATATATTATTACCTCTAAATTTTTTTTGGCAATGATAAGTAGATCAAATTCATCGAGAAACTTAATACGATTATATTATTACCATTTTACCATAGTGCAATCTGCCAATGCTGAAAAAATATGTTTGAATCGTCTTTAAATATCTATCGCATTAGTGATTTTTAATTGTTTTTCAAGATGTACTACGGTTTGTATAATTACTATTATTGATTACTAACAACTGCAATGTCTCATTGATATGAAAACGACAAAATGTACACTATATAGCAAAGTACTTTCGGAAATTTTGAGTTTCATCAAGTTACTCGACTTACTATAAGCTCGAAAGTTGTATTAGATATAAAACCACAATTAATTGTATATTATTTGGATTGTCATGCAATTTTTTCAATTTCAAATGACATCATTTTAGTCGTTTTGACATTACACCAATAACACAAGGGAGTTGAGATCTTAGTGAATGTTTGTGACTTAACAATAGCAATTATAACGTCTGTTAGATGATTTTAAGACATTATTTAAAGTGGAAACGATATTCGCCTAATTTCCAGTGATCATAATTAATAGCAGTATACCAAAAATGAATTATTACTTCGAATGTTATACATATTTACCCAATACCTGTCCTACTGCAGTACCTATTTAGTCTCTCTAAGTATTTGAACATCTGTTTGTTGCCTATACTGTTAGTTCTACAGAATAATTTAATCTTCACTATGCATGCACAATTAAATTAACAAGACCATAAAATACAATGGCAATTGTGTCATTAGCTAATAACATTTTTAATACTTAAAATTTGGTTTTTGGGTCAATTGGACGCAAATCATGTACTCTCGTAAAATCTCCAAAGTATTATCTAAGACCTAACCAGACATTTAAAGTGGCAATGATGTTATGACCTAGATAAATAACTCATGGATTAAAAAAATAAAAATTACATATAGGTAATATATTATGTATACAGTAATTTCTTTTTATTTTCCCTATTTATGAACGTATGTACATTATTATACTTATGCCTTATTCATATTGTTTTTATTTATTGCATCCAGCAGTTGAAATTCTTAAAAAAAATCTATATTGTCATATCAAAGATATATTAAAAATGTTACCTAATGATATATTTTTTTAAATATTTGTTTGAATATTAAGTTGCATTTTATTAGCATCATGTTAAAGATTTTACACGATACTTCTTTTTTTAGCACTAGAAATTAAAATAGAAAATCTCACTGTTTCAAATATAAATGTATTAAATGTACAATTTGGAAATTATTTAAAAAATAATTAAAGCGACATAGTTATGGTGTTGTCATTTATTTTAGTAGTTGACTGGTGCGCATTTCATTATTTGGTTACTGAATTATTTTGATGAACAAAATTGTATATTTTTCATTTTATTTTTGAAAGAAAAAACGTTTTCTTGGCTTCTTCGTAAACGGACACGTCTGTCTTCGTCACCACTTACGATACTCATGAGATAACCATACGCGGTAGAAAAAATTGTATGCGTCTCAGACGATACACTATTCCACTTTATGCACTTAATGTTTTCAAGCAGCTTATACTATCTGCACCATTAATGAGACACAAGTCTTGAAAGTCTGCTACAAGTACTTTTCGTTAAAACGTCATCGTTGATAAAACATACACGTAGGTACCTATATTATCTAACTGTAATAAAAAAAATTATTAATTTCAAAATATGAAACACACCGTCCCAGAGCCAAATAGACTTTCAAACAGTAATACGTGAGAATTTCTCTTTGTGTACATTATACCATTACATCATGCTAAGTAAATAATAAAAAAACAATACCTACTTAAGAAAAAGAAATAATATATATTATGTACAGTAGTCGACAGCGGGACGTCTATAAAACCACGCCGACACAGTTCGCAAAATAATATTTAATCATTTTAATCACCAGTAATACGTATAATTAGAAAATTATTCAATTAGTGCTAAGTACATATTATAGACTGACTATTATATAGGTATAAAGTGTATCATTACACTGTGTGCACATAAAATACATTGTGTTCAAATACCTTTGATGGCTTTAATATTACGAATAAACTGTGTAAGTAACAAATTACAACTCTCCTTGCACAGCTCCTCCGCTCGTACTATGAAATTCTTTCGTTTTCAGAATTTTGTAATCTCCTCATTATTCCAGCGTTCGTTTTAAATGATATAATCCACAAACTTTTGAAACTATTTTCGTATTCGAATGATACCTAAATGATTTAACTTTGATCCAACTAAGAACAAGCTATCTAATCAGACTTCTTCAGTAGGTATATACAAGATCTCGTGGTCGACAAACTTATATTTTATTTATAGTACAGTTAATGCATGAGATATGTGTTCTTTTGGTTGATAAAATTCTTTGAGTTATGCCTACTAGGCCTAATTACACATTTACACTAAACCTGCTATATGTGTATAATGTAGATATGTATAAAAATATTTATGAAACAAAAAAAAAAGTACTAGTCGGTAAAATGTATTAATTTTACTATAATACTAAGTATTATAATAAGAAACAATGACAGTTACAAAAAAAAAATAACACAAAACAACAGGAAATTCAATTAAGCATAATATATTATATTCTCTATTTTTTTTCAGTGGCCTAGCTAACCACGTTCGAAGAATATCCACTTTTTATGACTTTTAGGTATATTGTATTTTATCATTCTTATTATTATTGTTATTCATTAATAATGGTTAAATTTCTAAAAAAAAAAAAAAAAAAAATGGAACAATAATAAAACACTGTGACAACCTCAGTTATTGTTAAAAGGATTTTAATTTTTTTTTCTTTGAAATTGTATAAAAGCACATTCGCTGCGATACCCCCCAAAAAAAAACTGAGAAAACGTGCATTTTAACTTAATATTTACGATTTCAAAGTTATCTTAAAATCGAAATATTACATCGACTTTAAACTCAAGTCCAAATGTAGTACTATATAATGGTCTGTGAAGTATGATCATTGATCGTTATAGATAATATTATGCCAACGTCCACTTAAAAATAATCTTACTGAATAATACATAATAAATTTACTTAAGGGGATTCGGTACTAACTTTCTTTTCTTTTAAGATTTTTGAAAATTCTGTTATTTTTATTAAAATATTGACTTCTGTGTCATGTACTCGTGTTTGGTTGTGTGTACTATATTATGTTTCACTCGGTGTCGGTCACAAATGATTCAAAGTAAATGTGTATGTGATTTTGAACAATAGCATATTTTATTAAATAGGCACAAAATATTAAGATTAAAGTATAAACATTAAATATACATAATAATTTTAAGAACATAACTTATTATTCTGTCGATACTATGTCAGCTAAAATCAACTAAATAACGCTAAATAATAATATTTTATGCCTCTTTGTTGATTCTGAGAAACTAGAAGGTGTAAAAAAATTACAATAAAACCACATTCGATTTTATGAATTATAACCATTTTCACAGACAAGTAGACTAAAAACTGCGATTATGAACATAAATTAAAAACAAAATATATTCAACCGAGGTAATAGTAGAATGTAACTGAATGGCGTATTGCTTGAGAAAAAAATACACACAATATTATTTAAATTGGGCTTTTAAAAAAATAAATGTCAAAATGGAAATTACACACTACAGGTTCAGTAGGTGGTAAGAGTGAAAAGATTATTATTTTTTGAGTATATTATTTAATAAATTAATTCTAATCGTGTTGATGAACAAATTTTGCAATCCAGATAATAATCGGCAAAAAAACACTTTATTACGATCATAAACGTGCAATGTTACAATATCAGTATTCCATTTAAATCAAATTTATAATTAGACAACTAGCTGTTACCATAAATCGCGTGCACTGGTATATTAATCATAATAATAGGGTCCGTGCTCGGAATACCTTAAGTTACTATATAATTGCGACTTCAACAATAATACGTCCATCCAAGCACGCCAAAATCCTTGGTTTTAATTGTTGTGGTAAACGACACGAAGATAGTAGCTGTAATTGGGTTCTCCATCTCTCAATAGAATAAAACGTTTTTGTTGATGATTTATATTTTTTTATGGTAATTCTATATTTAATTGATGATATATATATTTGTCATTAAACAATTAAACATGTTCAACATCGTATAAGAAATTTCAACTTCTAGTTACATCAAAATATGATCATGTTTAGATCGAATTCATACATAATTCATCAATTAGGCACTGTACAAAACATATTTTTAATAATTAATAAACAACGAGATTCTGTTATTTCATTACGTTGTTATAATCGAATAAAACGTAATAATGAAATTATAATTATTGTTATTTTATTATGTTGAATCTTTTATAATATTTTCACGATAAGCGTGTTAATTTGATTCGTACGTTTTCTCTGAAGCTAAACAATAAGGTTATGCGGGCAATAGTTATGTCCGCTCAGTCCTCGCTGTTGTATAGTCGTACTCGGTCGTTCGGAAAGAACAAATTCAAACTACCTGGGGCGAGAATTAAAATGCAGTCGAGAGAAACACGTACGTCCGGATGTCCCATTTTTCATCGCCGCCGCCGTCCAAACGAATATATTTTTATATTATTTTGTTTTTGCGAGTTTACACCGAAAAGGATTTTTCACTGGCACGATCGGAGCCATTTGGAATTCGGTCGACGTCGTACGCACGATGTCCGACTAACTGGTCAATTGTTCGGACTTCAAGGCATTCCGGATAGGTAACTTATTATCGATGATACACTATAGTGTTGTAGTAGTGCACCTATGCAGAGATTATTGGGTGTATTGTTCTCGTGTTTTTGATAATTTGGAAGCGACCCAAAATCGTAAACCTCAACCCCGTGCTCTGGTATTCAAAGGGTTTCGCGCAGGCATCACTAATACGATATTTTAGACAAAATATATAAACTATACTGTATCCCCGGCCCCCGGGATGAAACGGAAATTATTAAAAGTAATTTCTATGCCAACTTTTCTTGTTTTTCTGCAATTCGGTAGGTAGTACGTAGGTAGATAACGTAATAAAAATATAAAAATAATGTTGCTCCTGCAGGCATTATACCTAAGGGCTACTCTTATAATGTTATGCGATGGAACAAATAGTATTTTCTAAAAATATATTTCATTTTTCTTACGTGATATCTCGTTAAATTTCGTCGATTTTCCTCGCTCGACATAGATTATTATTTATTTTCAATTCGCCCCCGCACACTCATTTCGTTACTGAACACTAAACCTTATCACTATTATTCCTATAAGTGAAAATTTAAAACCTATACTGAATTCCTAGACGAAAGAGTTACAATACACGTTATAAAACTCCACTGACACCTGATGATAAATGATTCTGTACAATCAATCAAGCGGAGTCCTTTTTATACGATTTGGACGTTTATCATAATCGATGATAACACGACAATCAGTTTCGTGATCGCACAATGATAATAATATATTATTATTAATAGTTTGAATCAAACAATTATTCACAGCCTTAGTAATTCATACTGTCAACAGATGAATTCACTTAACCGTAAAAGCGCTGAACATCGTTCTGTATTCTTATTTACTCTCCTCTCGGTAAGTTTTTTTCCAAATATTTACATTGTATACAAAAGACTACTTTTGAGTTGATAATTGAATCCTTATCATTTAAATTGTTGTGTACAAGAAGTACAAGTATAGGTAGGTACATTATATTCCTTATTAACGATATATATTGTGCGTGGAACTTAAAATTATGACAAACCAATGAGATTTTTCGGAAAACTTTTCTACATTCGATTATTATACATTTAAAGCATTCTAGTTTTTCAAAAAAATAACAATATTACTGTGGCCCAAAAAATAATAACCACTGAGATCGAAAACACATGATAAAAATAATAATTTCATCAACTGGACAAGCCGTTTCACGAAAAAAACTGTTGTTATCTATTCTCTGATAGTATAGAATCTCTACATTGGTATTACTTATTTATCACTGATCAAATCGTAACTATTTCTATAATACTATGGTACAAGTTACAAGATTCCGTTGAACGATTTCTTAATCTTTTTTGTGACTTCTATAT
>PVMI01032838.1:781-14517 GCA_008528875.1 Aulacorthum solani | reverse complement strand
TTTTTTTTTTAGCATTGGCCATTGTAAAAAACAAATTAGAGACGGTAAACGAGAATTTTCTCAGTTCACGTTAATTTTGTTTTGAAATTAGGAAATAACGAACACTTACTAGTCCGCATGATTTTTACTATCTACACAATGTATTATAATATTAAATTATTGTACACAGTCGGTCGGTGCGCATCGCGTCAACCCCAATGTCATAGTCCCAGTGCACACAATCGGAAATCGATGTATTGTTTCAGGCGGTAGCGGCAATTAGAAAAGGTAATACGGGACACGGGAATGAAAACGTTTCGAAAAAAAAGCAGTCGTCGAACAAACAGAACACGATCGTATTTTTTTCACATCCATTCGTTTGATAAACGGTTAGAATTATTGACAATATATATAATACGACAACAATAATATTATAAATCGTTTCTTCTCGTCGTGGGTCGCCGAGGACCGTCACGCGGTCATATTGCACATTATCGGTACTTATTTACACAAAGGTACACAAATTTAGGCAGGCACAGGTCGTAATTGGGGTACTCAAAATCATAATAGTTTTGCGTAGTCATTGGCGTTAATTATTATTGTCGTGTAAACGATTGTACAGTTATATTTTTTTTCGCAGCTATTCGGTCGATATTTCGTCCGAAACACCAGCTGCAGCTGGGTCTCCGGTCGTCGACGGTCGCTCCCTTTTTTTGCCCGTCGTATTTCGTTTCCAGATTCGTAGGTTTATATTGTAAATTATTTTATTTACGAACATCTTTTTCTTATTTTTTCTCATTACATCATGGCGTCGCGTCGACTCCGGGTCATTCATTATTATTATTATTATTATTGTACCATTAAATCGCTCACGCGAACGCCCGGGCTCCCACGGTTCCCATTTACCTAAATAACAACAATATTCGAGTACCTGTAGGTATATATAGTTCATGTCGTCGTTGGGTATTTCTTTCCATTATAATTATTATGATCTCGTGTTTTTTTATTTTTCCACTATATATGTATATCTATAACTAATCCTAGAAAATACTACATTATTTTTACATTTACCTGCCTACCCATCTAACCGTTAAAATAACAGAACCGCAGTCCTCCGACCCACGCGGTTATACCGCTAATCGGGTTCGCGGTCGTACTCTCGTGTTGGCGATTTGCTATACAATATATTATAATATTAATTTACATAATCGATTGGTTTTTATCGTAGGTACAGAGCGGTTTTCCGCAGTTTCGAAACAATACCGGAAAAAAAATGTTTAAATAACCAAGACCGAATGTTTTGAAACGTGCTCAGCTTTATATATAAATACGAAATCGTTCGCGATCTTATATCATATTCACCGGATTCGTAATGCAATAATGTCGTGTATATTTGGTTAGGTTACCTACACGCAATGGTTACAACATTTTGCGCAGTCTGTACGTATTGTTTGGGTAGGTATTATCGATGCGTGTGCACTTAGTCGAGCTGAACATACTGTGATTTTGATATTCAATCTCTGTCGCATACCTATAGTATACGTACATAATAATGTGTACACTACTACACTTGTCACTAAAAAAACTGACCAACCGAATAGAAGCACTATACATAATTGAACCACCCCGCACTGTCACCAGTCATTACCCCGTTTCTGCAGAGGGACTTGAATACAATATTACTAGGACGGTTTATTTGCAGTTCTGAGGTAAAGCGACCGCCCAGTGCTTAAACCTGAGGAGTCGAATCGTTTTTAAATTAATATTTTATAAATTATATTGTACCGGACTTTCATACAAAAACGGTGGTCTTTAATATAGCAATAAAAATATAAAAAATACTCAAATGATTGTAATAATTGCATTCAGTAGAAAACTGTACAATGGATTTTATACTCGACGTTTCGTAATGGCAAGTGAAGTGTACGGCCTAAATATATTTAAGAAATATATTTTTAAGAAAGATTAAAATATTTAAAAAATATATTTTAAATAATGTGTCCGTTCAAGATTTATAATATTTTATTGTACATCATATAAATTACAATGGCTTTTTCTGCTGAGGGTTAAATTAAATAAAAACATTTGTCCTTTCAACTCTCCAAAGCAACACGCTATACAAAAATCAATTAAAATAAATTTTCGTGATTCTGCAGTCTTTTTTATTTTACACATTATTTTATTAATATACGGTAGCGCTATTGCTCTTAAATAAGATAATATCGTACCAACGATTTATAAATGCATGTTTAAAACTCCTTGTTGATAAAATATTATAATAATTAAAAAAGAAAAATGTTAAATACAACATTACATCGATTTCGTATTAAAATACTGTTTATATAAACATTTTCTATACTCCGCAATATGTTTTCCTGGTAAAATAATATATCTCATTATAATTTTTTTTAATGCATATTATATTATTGTACAACGTACCTACATAATAATATGTGAATTGGACATTTTAAAAGCTTTGAATTAAATGTTGCGTAAATATATAAATGTGTAACGTAACGTTGTAAATCGTGTTCTATGAATATTTTAAATAATACAACTTTTCACAAAAGTGCATGCCACGATCAAGGTCAGAAAAAAGTAAACGTAAAATTGTCTTGCACGTGCATGACGATATCGTATTACAATACGGTTTACCGATGCACCACAATAATGCAATCCTTTTAATTGTATAATATTATGTACTTTATTCAGAGACCGTGAACACGTTGCAGTTTGACACTCGACACTCAGTAATATCGCAGACATGGTAAACTTGCGACTTAACAGTATCGAATTTAAATAATTACTATTCGCATTAAGGCTTAGCCCCGCAGTACAAAGTGCACACGTGAGTAGAGCTTTAAAAGTTTAATAATATATATATTATTATGATAATACGTCTTAAATCATAATAATAATATATGCGCAACCGGCCGAGGTGCAATGCGTGATTTGATGATTATTGTCTCACGCATTATAATAGTGGTACAGTGCAGTTATTTTGCGAAACTCGAAAATGGCTCCAACGATTTCGTTTCAATAGTTTTGAAAAAAATTATCATTTAAATGTTAAGAGTACGTTTAGTAACGTAATATATTATTGTTTTAAATAACAAATGAAATGTGCTTCACTTTCAAGAAACAGGTATAAAGTAGTAAGTGTAGATAAAATTAATTTAATAATCATTATTAAAATAGACAGAAGACTGTTGCATTATTTTTTATTCAAAAAAGAAAAAAACAAATAAAACCATTAAAACTTTCTGGTTTTGTTAGCAGAATTTTAAGGACTCGTAGAAAGTCAAAAACACAATAAAGGTTCGAAGTTAAAAAGTCTAAATAAAACTCAAAAATCAATGTAGGTACTGCATGATCAATAGTCATATTCTATGATATGTCCATAACTGGAAAATATAGGTAGTAGTAAGTAGTTACCTATATTATTGTATAAACCGTGTTGTAGGTAATGTTGTGTAAGAAATAAATAGATATAACAATATTATAATTTATAAAATCATTCGGTTTATTGGTAAAAATGTGCTATTCTGAATATTACAAGAACAGTGCGTGTACATCGCTTCGCATAAGTAATACGACTTTATAATGTTTCTTTGGAAAATAAAAATTAGAAATTTAATTTGGAGGACGACTGCCGGATTGGATTTGTAATTCAATTTCATTTCATTCGAATCGCATTACGTCTCGTCCAGCAATCGGGTCGAACTGCGTTGCATTAGACACCACTACCCGAGTAACGATCGTGCAATGTACCAGTGCGTATGATTACTGCAACCTTGGAGTACAAAACATTTTTTTATTCTTATACAAATATGTAAGAATCTACATCGATCGGGTTATTTTCCATGGCACACAACGACCGGACTATTATAATAACGTCGCGATCGGGATAAACGTGCTACACCGTATCTATATATATATATACGCTTTATATATAATATTTTATTTTCTATATTAACTTAACGGAATCCTATTCAATATGCGGTTAACTGTGTGCGTTGCGTATAGCATATAGTTAGTTCTATAGTTATTTATTTTTATTTACGAATTTGTTCTCCTCCATTCGGCGGCGGAGCGATCATTAATAATAATAATAATATATATTGTTCTCTAATGTTTGTCACTCGCGCGGGCGCTCTTACGAGTGCAGAGATGGGTTAGGTTGCCGTCTTCACGACTATAGTTGGTGGTAAAAAAAAAAAAAAAACATAGAAAATATCGTAATAATAATAATAGTATACTGTTCACGGTATGTAGGTCCACCTGCACCGCATCCGCCTAATGTCTGACGATTTAAAAACGCATTATTATATATTATATTCCCAAAGAATGTTAAACGGTTCAGCGCGACAGTAAAATATTCGAAAGAAAGGTCTCGGGCATCGCCACCATAATAATATAATAATAATGGAGGTACTTTTTTGTGTTTACGGAACTTTTAATATATTCCGTACATTTTATTTACGTTTATTATTCGATCAATCGCGCGCCGGTACGACCCCGATGTTGTATGTATTGTACGACAATGTGTCGCCATGACTTTGGTCCACATCGAAAAACGTGACCTGTGTTATCGATACTTACTGTATCTTATTCGAATGTAGGACATGTCCCCTCTTCCCCTTCAACCACGGTGCAAGGTGCCGAGTAGGCACTAGTCAAACAAACAATTATCTTTTTTCCCCAAAATATATTTTTAGGCTCCATATATAGACAATAATATAATAAACTGGACAATAATAATAATATCCTTTATGGGAGAAAACTCATGAATACGGTTTTTAAACGTTTATATTTTATATAATTTTTAGACGTTTCAAGAAAAATATATAAAAATTAGAAAAAATAAATTTTTTTTTTTGAAAAACGATACCTATATATACCTACGTTTTTTTTAAATATTGGTCGTTCTTCGATAAAAAAATCTCCCTAATGAAGAATCGATGATTTCACATGCCTACTCCTATTCTCAAGCTTGAATAAAGGTATAAAAATTTACTCGTTTAATATTTCAAAAATTAAGAAAAATTAATATCGAGTTAAAGTTAATCTAATAAAGTATGCTAATAATACACGTGCCTAAGTCACGTAGGAAACTAAAAGGTAAAAAATCTAATTTTACTGGGAAGGTCCTTTTCGCATCCCCAAGGGATTCAATGGTCAACTCTTTAGGGTATATTGCCGTATATTGCCGACTGCCGTATATTTTTACAGTTTTCCCCTTGGCAATAATGTTTAAAGCGGGAGCAAATGGTTTTTTCTCGTTATTTCAAAAAGCAAGTTCATAAATCACGTTTTTGAGTAAATACACCGAAATGTTCCAATTTTAATATCAAAAACAAGAATTTAATGTAACGTCAAACATAACACGTGTACTTTGAATATCGGCAAAATATGTTAGCACGTAAAATGCATATGCCTATTAAAATAATAAATGAAAAAAGAATATTTTTAATAATTGTTCATCGAGATTAAGATTGTCGTTATTCATATATATTTATATAATCGTATTTTTTAAAAGTATTGTTCGGTATATACAGGTAACAATCAAAATATGAATTGTGTAACATTTTGTATCGGTATTTTTTTTCATAGGCAAACGTTATTGCCAACAACAATCTAAAATTGTTAAAAAAATCTTACAATATTGCAAAAATTGATTTTCCCGACAACGCTGAGCTTATTGCAAAATAACATAATGCCTGAAGGCTTGTGCCTTGTGTGGCATACTATTTAGTCCTTACTAACACACTTCGAAATCATACTACGTTGCAGACTATGCACTTATTATTCGGAATAGGTAAATTGCTTCCCCGAAAAAGGTCACTGCAGTCATACACTACGTACATTGCGGACCACGTATTTTTGAAACGTATGTTGTGAATTGCGTTTCGAGATATATAAAAAAAACATGCGAAAAGGTACATATATGAAAATTTAGATATCAAAAATTAGAAAAATTATGGAAAAATATTAATGAAATTATATACGAGACAAAATGAAAGATTTGCAAAAAAAATAATTCACTTAGACTTTGAGCGGGAATTATCATACTTTCATTCCAAGTCTTACCTGCAGTTACTTTATTACTATTTTTTAATGATACACAAAATAAACGGCACAATCAATATTTTTAACCGTATTAATGTAATACAATTGTATTACCAGTCCTGGGTCAAAATTATCCCTACTGTGGATAAAAATATTTATACCACAATTTACATAATAATATTATGCACTCAAAATATACCCACGGGCCACGATTTACATAAAAAATTATAAATGTAACACAATTTACACTGAATTTAGATAATCGATTTTAGGGTAATAAGATTTATAAATTTATGTTTGAACACATAAGTTCTATCGGTAATTTTTTTTTTAGATGAAAGAAAAAAATCCAAAATCCACAGGTTACAACTATTTTTAATATAGCTGCCCCCTCAACTTTCAACTGTATCATCTAAATTTTCTGATTATTTAGACGACACTTGCGGAAAATAATTGTGCACTATAGGTTTTATTTTTATTTTTTCCGTTAATTTCAAGATGAGTAGATCAAAAGAAATAGTCAGCGAACGTGGAAAAGTTTTACTTTGTTCAAACAAACTAAATTTTTGGAAACAGACGAACTTAAAGCTCGGATTTGTACAAGATACCAGATCTGTGGAGAAAGACTATACACAGGTACCTGTAATCATTAATATATTATACTTTGAAGTTTTAAGTCAATGATTGGAATTACATGCAACACACGTTTTATGTTTTTGAAAAGACATCGATAAACATTTTAATCGCTTGCGTGTACCTTTACTCGTTTGAACTAGTCAAAATCAGCTACATTGTACAGTACTGAACATAATATACTTCATATTATATTATAGGCAGCATACACATAATAATTATGTCACAATGACGGGATATAATTAGTTTTTAAATCACATAACAGAACATCATGCTTTACAATTATTACTAATCAATTCGAAGAAACGTATTAAAAACCGATATACTTTATACATTTAATTAATAATTATACATTCAACGCTGCCGTTTAAATGGTAGCACATTAGGTAATTGCACCGTTTCGAACAGTAATTTGTCCGATTTACAGTATAATATAGTGCGGGAAAAGGTATATAAAATGTAGGATCTCACACGGGTCAATTGTAATTATAACTTAGCATTTACTAAAATTTCGGAACAATTAATTTTATATTCTCACGATGTTCCAGCAGTCGTATATGAAAGTAGAGAATATTTGACTATAAATTGTATTGTATAATATTATATAAGTTTTCAATGTTTTAAACTTCGAAGTTTTTAGACGTTAGAAATTTAAGATATTGCTGTACAATAATAATTACACTCTCACCATGCATAGGTTTAATATTTTATTGGGGTAGTAGCTTTTATGCCCGTCTGGCAATCTACAATACGACCTGCTGCTACATGCTGATTTAATTGGTTATAAAATGTTTGTTTTAAGAGCTCAAAAAATACAATTTTACCATTTCACGTCGAACAACTCAATAATAGTTATTATAACAATAACAACGGACAATCTATTCCATTGAAATCTTCAATCCAATCATCGCTTTCGAGATGCCTTTTCATGATAGATATTATTATTTCTATTTCGAGGTTGATGAAATAATCTGTTATGCACACACACACACACACACATATATATAATATCATTATGTCGATAGCTCAGAGTTGTAGACTAGGTACCTATTATATATATAGATATAAATATATAAGCTGTGGAATTTTTTGATTTTTTCTAATCAACTCACCGTTTTGTCAATCGAATATTGTTCGTGAGCCATAAAACGTTTTCTAAGTACTTTTTTATTAAAAAAAAAAGTATTACATCGTGCCGGTATCAGTTATATTATAGGTATGTAGGTACACACAATATACCCACGTTATTAAAAATGTGATTATTTTATTACCTCGTGAATGGTTATTTAGAAATTAAACGTTATTGTTTTATTATTGTTTTCTCAGTATGACGTCGTCGTCGTACAATAAAATATTATCGTCTAAGATCGCACGCCGAAACGAACAATTATAATATATTATAGGCATAATATGCGTATAAATCATCGCACGTAACAGTGTGTAGTGCCAACGAATTATGGGGATGACTGAGCGTATAAAGCTTAGACTTCTTAACGTCATTCGTTAAAAAAATTACAAAAATTGTTCGGTGAATTACAAACGAATATAATATATTATATTATTACATAATTATGTAAAACAATATACATTATCCGGATGAAAACCTCTCATGGTTTAAACTATATATAATAATATGCTCGTATATGTATATATTATACCTATTAAAAGTATAAAATAAAAAGAATCATATTATACTTTATAATATATTTCCGCAGCGTTGGCTGAAATTCAAATTAAATAACGTACAATTACTTTAATAGTTTTTTTCCTTTAATAGCGTATACCTATCGTTTCCAAAAATAACAGTTTCGTGATTTTTTTTTCTTCCTACAGTGCGCCGCAGCATGGCATGGAACGCTATTTTATTATCGCCATTAAAATATATTATATCGGATGTCCAGATCCTCTGTAATACCGTCGAGGGCAATTTTACCTATATATTATAATATGCATTATTATTATATTATGGTTACGTGTACCGATATAAGAAGATCGAGTTTTAGAATGCTGCGGTGGACTGCTGTCGACATCACGAATATTACAAGAAACCGAGTTCAACGACAGTTTGCATAACTTTTCAGTGCAGGTAATCTAATATTATAGGTAGATATCGTAGCCGAGGAATGTGCAGTGTGCTCGTTGCATATTACATCGTATTTTCTTGACAATATCAATAATAATATATTATATTATGTATGGGGGCAGTTAGGTATTTTATGTTGTTTCGGGAATTATAAATGTAAATTTCTTAGTTGAAAATCGATTTCAGACGTTTCACGATACCTATTTATAACGACGTTACTCGTGTGGTTCACTGCATAAAAATCAACGTTAGCGTTATTTTTGTTTCAAATTGCAGATACATTACACAAGTGTATAATAACCTACCTAATACCATTTTCATAAGCACATGCACTGTACATAAAATTATTGAAGTCTACTTTGTGAAAAACTAGACATTTTATTCGTCTGATGAGAAATTGATTTGTTCCATCAACAGTGGATTTGAATTGAAATTACGTCAAAACGAGCACCTAATATATACTTAACTTATACTTAGCCTGCAGCCGGCAAACCTACCCAACTATACTGCAGTCATCTGTTGACACATACTTACAATAGTAAGTACTTAGTGCATCACATATAATATTATATTTTATCATCGTACATACGACGGTTTAAAAAATCTTATAACCGAGCACGCGGTCTCGAACCCTTTCTAATTTGAGTGTATACAGTATTGTATTATACATTACCTATATGTCTCTTCTCAGTTCTCGACAACAAATATACTCATTACGCCCGCGTGTATTTTAATCCATGGGGGTCAAGGAATCTCCGTCTCTTTGCGGTCGGAATGCACGTTACCGCGGTTAGTAGGTCCTCGGCAAATGTTGGTACATGTAATATATTGTATGTATATTTAACATTATAAATGTATGTGTGGTGTGTGTGTTTGTATGTGTTATGGTTGAATTCAATGGCTTGAAATCTGTCTTTTTTTTAAGTGGTTCGGCTTTCGGCACCAACAATGAACCCAAGAGCACTCGACAGTTGGAGGACGGCACGCCCGATGCAAGTGGTCATATACAACAGTGGTTTATCTGCTGCAGGAGAATATAGACTTTCGCCCAAAATATGTTAGCGATAAAATCGAAACAATAGAAATAGTGCGATGATGAAAAAAACTAAAAGACACTTCAATAATTATATACGTAAATGGGTGCGTGTGTGTGTACCACTAACCCGCACTACGAGCCTATCACATTTTATGTTTGATAATAATTTATTATCTTACACGTAAGTATATCGCACGTAGTATTTTTTATAATTATTATTATGCATTTATATTATGCTCCGTTAGATTCATATTATACGTCTAAAACGTTCTCAGCAAGGTAAGTTATTACCTATATATTTAAAGTCGCGAAATTATTATGCCCACAAATATTAATCTTCCAATGTTCGTTATTTTAAGAACGTACACCTACCTACATATTTTTAAGCGTTTTAATCGTGGGACTATTTTAATTCAGTTTTAACGGTAATAATAAAACGCCGACCACTAGACAAAACGGATCAAATCCTCACGGCGGCGTACCTATGAAAGATTATATATACTTTGCAGTGCAAAATAATATATAGGCTGGTCGATTTTCAAAATGCGTAACGGTGTAGCTACATATCTATATATCGAACTCTGGCACACGGCTGTATAAAGCCCGCAGTATACGCTTAACGTGAGAAACTTTGTCTCCTTTTTACCATAATATATATTTATTTATTTTTCATCCGTCGTGAGCATATTTTTTCACATATGAAAAAAATTCCACCTTACAGAGTATACCTATGGCACATTATTTCCACATAATTTATGTATATATATATACGGAATATTTCGAATCGCACATAGGTATACGACATATATGAGACAAACATCACGTATGATAATGCGCCGCGCTTTTGTGTGTCTTACGATTTATGTGTTTTGTTAATTTCGTTTTCCCTCCTTTATACGGAAACACAATATAAGTAGGGAACGACATTTTAGACGCGTCACGCTATAATAAATAGACGTCCGTCGCGTGCGGTGTGCTCAATATATCGACAGATCATCGTCGGCGGCGGCGTTTTCTGCAGCCTCTCCAATACTGTACCTACCCATATAATATGCGAGTATATAAGACGAAAGCCTCAGATGAGCTGTACACACACACACACACACTCGCTAGAGAAATCCCATTTGAAAAATCCAAAACACAATTTCGAACGACTCGGCCGAGCCGTTTTTTTTTATTGGCTTTCTACGTACCTACCTATATACATTATAATGTACCTACACGGTCGTATATTTTAACGTCCGTTTATATACGGCGCTGCACATCGTCTGCAGTAGCAGCGACAGTAAACACAACGCTCTCGACAATATGGTCATTGACGTCGGCAATATTGTACTTGACGTGTACCTATATATACACACTATAGCCGATGACGTCTTACGTATACTTAACTTGTATTGTTTATGTGTCGGTAAAATGCGTGTGTATGAAACGGACCGGAAGGCGAAAAATGTAAATAAAATCGTCTATAGCACGTCATGCGATAATAATAATTATGAATTTAAAATGATACATTATAATATTCGTAGACGTGATGAGCACCTATAACTCGTGTGTTACAAGTATATTTACTATAATTCGTATGTATATAGTTTTAAGCTGCACACGTCATGTACAGTTTTTGTTCGAACGTTATTCGTATACAATCCTGCGTGGGATGAACACTTATTTCTTCTATACAACACTTTTTTTTCATATATTATAATAATATTGGTCCGGCGGTCCTCGCGGACATCATATTTTTCGCGAACGTTAGTATAATGTTATATTATATTGATGTCCATCGCCTGTACTTATGGATTATAGATTACACGTTGGCAACATATACGATTGTTTATTATGGTACACCGAACGGTACAAGTATATATACCTCTATATATGTATTATGTTTAGTATGGGCATTATTCCAGTAGAGACCAAATTCGGCAGTGTAATGCGGAATACCAAAAGAGCGCACTTTACGCATGCAATCGATTTAACGAATAGTTAGAATAAAATAATCATATATTATTTTGAATCCCATCATTCCTATTCTATGTATAAATATATATATATATATATATATTATACATTGTAATACAAGTTATAAAATGTATTTGTTGATTTTAAAAATGACCTCCACTATAGGTACCACCCCCTATAAGAGTAAACCTTAGAATATAGAGTCTGTTGTATAGCATGATATGTTGCAGTGTATCCCACATACTCTTATAACTCACTTTATATGCCTAACTTTATACAGTTCAAATCTAAGTATGTCGATATAAATGCAAATTATTTAAATTTTAAGCCACTTTTCTTTAACCAGGCGAAAATTATTCGTTGTCAAAATATTTTATGTACATTAAACTATATTTTTTATGTATAGTTTTTTTATTTAAAACTTTTTTTAGGGGTTTTATAACAATGATCTATGTATTCTATATTTGAATCAATTCCTCTTTAAAAAATATCTAACAAATAGTTGTTGATTTTAGATGAGAGTAACACGGAGTGGAATGGTGATGACATTTTTAGTAGAAGATTTTTACAAAAATATTTTGCTCCATGAAGTTGACCTATATTTTAATTTACGAACATTCACGTGTCAGTCCAATTCACATTTATCCAAAGGTCAGAAGAACTAATAAGCTATGACGTATTCCTAAGAATTATACTGTTTTCTAAACGACGAGAATAAATTTCAAAACCGCACTCATGGTGAACCTTGGCCCGTTCGAACGGTCTGCTCTATAATCGAATGGTTTTTAAAGTCTGCGCCGTTCGATCACTCATTACAAAAGTTTTGAACAACACTGAAGGTACTTATAAACACACTATACGTGCACACAAACACATATTATTTATGAGCACAATATGTATCGGGCCGTAAGCGCTAATCGAAATAACATTACACGGCCAGAGGGTATATAATATATATATATGTAATATATTATATGTATAATTGTCGTTCGTACGCATATACAATTTAATCCGCTTGCTGCCGTTCGGGTACGTAAAATGTCTACTATATATTGTGTAGTTATGATTGTAATATTATAGTATAATAATACAAAATATTACATTATACGCTGCTCGTTCCGTACATAGAGAGACGACCGCAAATCGATAAATATGTGTGTGTGTGTGAGCTGACAGCCGCAAGCTGTGGTTTATTTTTATATATAAGTGCAATCGTGATTTGGACATCGCGGACATCGATACGAACATTCGCCCACCGCGATCATTGGATTTTCCGATCTATATACACTCGTATATTGTGGAGTGCATGTGGCACAATCGGTTTCGATCGAGACGATGAATCACCTGCTGCAGGTACGCCATTTGAGGGCAAGAGCTGGGCAAGCACCCCTTTCAATTTTCGTCTTACATAATTGGCATATTCAATAGATGAAGTGTTAATCGATATACTTGCCTAGTTTAGATGCATTCCTGTGTTTCACTCAGGTAATTATAAAATTATATATATATTATATAGATCGGTATAATAGTTATGTTTAATTTTAAGAAAAAAATACTTATATAAAAATAAGAGAATTTTAACAATAATTGGCCTGAGAGAGGATTGTCAAACGTTCGTGCCCCATAGCCCCCCTAAAGAACTGGAATAAAATTTGAAACTGAAATCATGAGTCAGCGTTCGTCGATCATCGTTTGTTATACCACGCTCGGGTCCCTGCATCGTGCAATAATAATAATTATCGAAAAGCCGCCGTCGATTTAAAAAATAATTTTATATTAGAAACCATTCGCTGTCGTTTTGCTCTCCGTTTACGTGATTATAATAATTTGCGGCGGACGCCTATATATATACGCATACGTTGGTCTATCTATATGTAAGTTTATAATAATATATTATATATTATGATGGCAAGCATTATAATTATTATTGTATCGAGTACTGCTATCCAAACGATTGTGGGTCGATTTTACACA
>PVMI01032826.1:13564-27500 GCA_008528875.1 Aulacorthum solani | reverse complement strand
TATAAAATATGCTAATTTAATTTAATTGTAAAAACTGTACATAATTTAAGAAATGCGAGATATTTGCATATCTTTGAAGTATAAGTGATTTTTAATCTAAATTAAATTTAAAATATTTTATTCTCGTTAAATTGTTAAATTGTTAATATAATTTATATTTTTCAAACAGTTCCTCAAATATGCAATAATAACTAAATATAAATTACTATTCAATTTAAAAATATATTAAACCAAACTCAATTGAAGAAAAAATAAGTAATTATCAATATTCTATTTTCTAGTGTAAAGTAAGTATGAACGGAGTAAATATAATAATGATGATTAAGAATGGGTGAACAGACCTGATTTTTTTAAATTGTCAAGTTTGATTTGAAAACAACAAGTTTTGAAGTTTTAGACTAGCGCTTATAATTTATCAATAACTTTTTTCAATCTAATAACAGTACAATCTGTAAATTGCTG
The DNA here is from genome assembly GCA_008528875.1 of Aulacorthum solani. NCBI lineage: Eukaryota > Metazoa > Arthropoda > Insecta > Hemiptera > Aphididae > Aulacorthum > Aulacorthum solani. Next base: position 27,038 of record PVMI01032826.1, on the reverse strand, counting down.
TTTAAAATAAGTAGGTAGAAGTGATGTAAAATAAAGTATAACAAATTAAATTAACTAATCTTATAGAGACTTGATTGAAGAAACCATTTCCATTCAGGGAATTTCACGAGTTTTTGTGATAGTTGATAGGATCTGAGGACAGTGGTGAGGAGAGATATAAAACGGATTTAAGTTCATTAAGAAATTTAAGAAATTATAGTTTCGACCTATTTTTGTTCGCCGCCCGGTGCGCTCTTCTCTGGACCAGAGTATAGATTCCATTGTTGTTTATACGAGTAGGCTTTGGTCTGAATGATTGGAGACCCTCTGTCACATTTGCATACGAACGTGGTTTGCCGGGTTTTCAGTGGCTGGCTGTTGATGGTGGTGTTCAGAAATGTTCGTGACTGATAGTTGGATGGTGGTAGTTGTTGACGTTTTTGGTTAGAAATTTTGTTGTGTTTGCTGGTCAGTTGTTTGTATATTGTACATCTTTTGTAGTTGGCAGGGTGTGGTCCTTTGCAGAGGGTGCATTTTCCTGGGAAATCCGATGATTATGTGAAGGAGACGGACTATGATGTTCCCCATATTTGACGCTCATGAAAAGTTATAACTTATTATAAGTCAAGTGGGCGTGGTCCATGAGTTTGTCGTCTCCGTCTTTCAAACGTACGACATATCAACAAAAAAAAAATTATTAAATTTTGAATATTTTAATACAGTTTAGATAAAGTTTAAATAAGCCATCCTTATGTCATAATATAAAAATAAATGTTATTGCCAGACAAGAACAGACACGTTATGACCAGAACTAAAAGTAAATTTCTCAAAATAGCATTTTCACATAATATAGTGTTATACGCTTGTTTGGAATTTATCTTGATAACATAACCGGAATAATAAATTATACACCAATAAGTAATAATAAGTTATTACACACACGATGGAAATCCACCCGCATTACCCGTCTATAAAAGTAACAGTATAACAGTTGGAACTTAAATTTAGGTTTAATACGGCAAGTACAGTATTATTGGCATGGTTAAATCAACGATATGTAGATATCCTACTACTTTATCTTTGCTAATTTATGTTTCATTGCAGCATCTAAGAAAAATATAAAACGTTATTAAGAAATATAAATAAAGAGTAATGTGAATGAAATTGAAGAGTTATTTCAAAGGCAGTAAGATTTTGACTAGGTAATTGCAGTTTTATCGAAGCCTGAAGCTCATGTGTACGTATATATATACAGAGAGACAACTATTTATTTTTGTATAACCTAGTACCTACTTCAATGTCACTTGAAAAAAAACTGTCCTGATGACTTAATATTTATACAAAATGTTTCTAAAAGAAAACAGGTATGTCAAAATTATGATTAATATAAGAATATAAAGTAGTATACCCAGGTGAAATTCAGTGTAGCAGCACATTATATTGAAAGGTGCCTATCACTAGTATGAATAATGACAAAACTATAAAAGTAAGAAGTACCTACAGCAGTAGTCAGTAATACAATGTAAGTATTCCTATGTCCTATGCTTAACTTAAGAAATTCGGTTTTTGAGCCGAATCGCCGGGTATGATTACCCTAATAATTAAAATGGAGACATCCACTGTAGAAACACTCAAACACCCTGTATAAATGCAATGTCTATCATCGTTTGAAAAATAATCAAGACTTAGTTACTCACTACAAAGTTTGAGGACTAAATATTTGTCGTTCAATTAGTTCCCATGAGTCCAAACTACAGGTCTCGTCACGTCCTGAAGTGAATTGTTGGTTTTGGCGGTAGTTAATAGCGCAATGTCAACTGTCAATTATTTAATGTTATAACCATAATATGCATACCTATATTATTATTATACGTGCTTTACTGCTTAACCCCCGAGACTGATATACGTATGCTTGTAGATGTATAATAATATTATATAACATGTATTGTGTATTCAGTTTTCCGAAAACGTGTCGAAAATGTATTTATAATTACTGATTTAGACGAGAAACTACAATATCTTTTAGTATAAATATTGAAACGGTCTCAGGCCCCAGGACGCTGTACACAATTCGGCGACTATTATTAAAATATTACACATGATATACTTGCGAAACGCTCCACTACAAAATAAATACCTCCAGTCACCAGAGAATAATATATTTATTAATTGTATTTGCATTAATAAAGGAAAGGAAAGTACAATGATATGTTCAATCTACTCACATATGGCTCCTGGTCAGCGTATTAGAGCTAATTTTAAAATTTTTATTTTGACTTTTGTATTTTGCTATTTTTAATTAAAATGTCTATGTTTTTGAGTTATTACTTATCATTGCAAAAAATATGACATTTTCATATAATCTACTGCTGCAGTGACGCCTGGGGTCAGATTTTAAAATGCCGCCCTTTACTACCCTACTAATAAATTAATTTTTTTTCATCGACTCTTCCAAAACGGGACCCTTCATTTTCTTCGTTTTTCACTCTTATGAAAAAAAAACTTATGTAAAAAAGAAAGCATTGGTGTCAAACGAAACAATTATCTGTTTTCCTGTCAACCAGATTATGCAGTTGACGGCTTTCATTGTCTCGGCATTCAGCGATAATCTTTATTTTATTTATGGATTTGACTACGAGAATGTACTAGAATATGTTACTCGGTAATGTACAAATAATGACCTCCCTCCAATAATTGCCATATTCTGTCAATTATTAGAAATTCAATAGTTATATCTAATACCTATCGTTTATCAAATAGCGATGAACATTATAGCTGTGTAACCATGTTTTACTGTAGCGATAACAAAAATGTGTCTATAATTGAAATAATTTTAAGACAATATTATATTGAGTGCAACTGACACTGTGTATCAATAATAATAACAATGATAATAAACGAAACTCGACCGGCGGTGACGTTGGAAATTTTAAACGATAGCGTGGACTTATCAAAAAACCGTTTGTATGCAGGTAAATGTTTCGCGCCCGCGGTTTGGCGATGACAATAAATTACTATCCCGTTCGATCGTTCAGCCAGAACACCGTGCAGTGTGGTCTAGCAGTGCGAAATTCCGTGATCGTTCGACATCGAACACAAACTTTCATAACGTTAATTATAAAACTTTTGCCGATGTACGCACAGAATTCTTTGATGCCCTCAACTATTTCAGTATACCGACCTCGAATTTCCAGGGGAAAATTACGAGTACCTACTGTATCTGCATAATACAATATTATATAATATTGTAATAATATTATTATGGCATTCGGGATTACTCGATTAAAAACTCGGAAGTTCGTGCTCGGGACATTCGATTAAATCTATCAGTTATCAGGATAACACAGTATATAGTGCATTTATTGGAATCATACTAAAATTTGATATTTTGATTTGAATTTTGTTTCAATAAATCAATTTAGTATAATAGGTAGTGTTATAAATGTTATATTGTAGTACACTACACTGCCTACTGCCTTCAATGACTGTATACACTATAATAGAGACATACGATTGTTTCAAGTTTGAAAAACTCAACCTACGATATAATAGATATGCAATGCGTTCAATAGTTCTAAATGATCTCTGAATTGTTTAATAATTCTAAATTATCAGAAAATATTACTAATAATAAAATAATTTTTCATTTAAATAACATAATATAGGTATAACTTATATAGACACATAATACATATTATTAATTTAATTAATAGGTAATTTTATATTATATTATATATTTTACAAGTGTCAAATACTTGGACATTATTTCAAGAACCTAAATAATTTAAATATTAAATTAAATAGGCATATAATATGTTGTATTAGGTTGGGCACATGTCTAAGCACTATAATCACACTCGTGTAAAGCATTACCTATAACGTTATGACTTATCTGAAGAAAAACTGTATTTTAAAAAAAATTTTTAACAACGAAATCACTTTGTTTCTTATAATAGACACAATAATAATTGAATGCATTATAATATATTAAATTATTAAATTTTTCTTCAAATGTTTTTATACTAATTGGCGTATTATGGTAAATTTTTTTGATACAGTGTTTTAATTTTGCTACTAATATTTTTATTCGTTTATTTTTTTTAAGTCCAATGGTTTTAATACCCAAACGGTCTTAGTTCGACATTTTTATAGTGTACAACTATTTTTTTTTTTTTAATTGTAATAGGCAGGTATTCATATTAAATATACATTTAAAGCAATAAAGTGTTATGAGTAGGTTATATTAATAGTTGAAATATCTTTTATTTGTGAAGTGTGTATTTACCTATTAATAACTAAATTTGATAATTATTATAGTTTTCGAATAATTACATCCGTTCTTATTATATTTCATTTATATTATAGGTAGTTATTTATAATAATGGAAAGTATTACACGTTTGACTTTAATAATCCAATTTAATGATAAAAATTGATTTTTTACTATTTTTGTAAAATAGGTCACTTACACACTTTGTTCTAAATAGAAGACAGAAAAAACAACATCTAAACCTTTTAAGTGAATAAACGCATAGTCACTTTCTGAGTCATTCAATGGACGGAAGTCCCATTTATTTTTTTTAGCAGTAAATGTGAATATGTCCGATGACAACTGTATAAGACAATGTTTTAGATTAGATCCTTAAACTAAAAAATCATGAACGATTTTCCATTAAAATTTTATTATAATATTATATTAACACTAATTAATATCATATGTCAATAATCATAATATATTATTAGAACAATTTAAATGTTAACACATGTGTTTAATAGTCTTCTAATTTTTGAGTGAGTAATTGAGTAATTTAAGACAAATCATATTAACATAAGGTTTTATTTGCTATTTTTAATACTCAATTTGTACTCATAATTTTTTTTTTAATATTGTTAAATGTTTATAATTAGTAGGTACAATAGGTACTTATTGTACTAGTATAGTATAGTTATAATAGTACAGGTATAATATTTGTGGATTTGTGGTCGTATATGTTTATTAATAACAAATAATAATATATGTCAATACTTTTATAGCAGGTATGTAAATATTAGTTTTTCGATAAACACAGATGTTTTTTTTCAATATTTTAAATAGCTATTGGCAAAATGTACATACATATTATTATTAGTACACATTTCAAAAACCTCGATCGACCCAAAATACGTATTCACATCAAAACGTTTTATGTACATTCTTTGTGAACTACGTAGAATTTAAAAATTTATTTTTACATAGTTCTGTTTACATCAGTCAACAATAAGATTTTAAATTATCATTGGTACAAGATGTCAAGATCTATTCGAAGTGACACTGACTGAATGTTTCTGAGATGCAAATACATAGTGTATAAAAAATTAATAAATTTCAAAATTAATGTTATTCAGATTTATACCAATAATAAACTTTATAAATTGTGAAAAACATTTTAATTAAACGAGTGTCTCTATGCAATTATAGTAGTTTCTCATGACAATATCTTAGGAATAATAACTATAGTACACTGTGTTTAAAAAAAATAAATTAATAAAATATCTTATACGCTATTTTAAAACGTATTGAATGGTGTAAAAGAAAGCAATTTTTTAAAACTTGAATTATATACAATTTTTAGTTTTAAGTTTTAACGTTTATTATAATAATATAATATATAATATAGATAACAAAATATAGTTATGTACGGAAATTAGGGCGTAACCAGTTATATACGACTATAAACAACTTGTTAAAAGGTAATAACTTTTTTTCGTTTAACGTTACACACCATTAAAATATACGTAAGCTTCTAATCTAAATTTAGTCATAACATGCAAACTTTTAAAAATAAATTAGTTATACCCATTACCTACTATTTTTTTAAATTAATGAATACAATTTTTTCATTTATTATGCACCACATCAAATATATATATAATGTATTTATTTATAGTTATATAGTATGTATAAAAAAACTAAACATTTCTATTTAAAATACATTGTTGTAATCGTTCATTTTATATTCGTTTATATCTCTTCAATAAGTTTACCTGCGCCTACCTATTTAATATATGAATTAAAATGCACGCATGAATGGTCAATAAACGGTAAATTCATGGTGATTTATTGAACTTTCATAATTTATACCTAGTAGGTATACAAATCTCAACAGTGATATTATTATATTATACATTTATATTACGTTAAGACATGTGTGTGAGTTATCAGCACACCGTGGGTGGGCCAAATATTTATTTATGCGTTTACAATGAGTCGTTTCGTTTCAACGTGAAGTGCATTAAATTATTGTTTCTCAAATTCGTGGTCAGTTCACAAATGATTGTCTATATTATGTATAATGCGAATCGCCGTCGTGCTTATTATACCTCTACAGACTACAACTATATTACTATAATAGGATAATAAATCCTAAAACTCAAAATTTCAACAGGAGGTCTGTAGGTACTATGCAATCCGTCAATGAGTAATAATGCATTCTATTTTAAATTGCATCTGAATCATCTGTTACTTTAGTAGGTACATAGTGGCTGTACATCACATAGTCATTAGGACAGTAAACAGGCCTTAACGGAAACGTAATATATCGACTACCTTACGATGCATACGTCATCTTATTGGCTATTGACTTAATGACGTCACTATAGGAAAAGTTGCTGGTAATGCTAGTATTTTATGTGTTGGAATATAAAACCGGATGAAAACAATTTGTAGGTATACAAATATAATACCTTCTCTAATACTTACAATCTACAAATAGTGGGTTTAAAAGCGACTCATACGTTTTTTTATACGTATCTAGCCTTTCTTTTAACTGTAAGCATTGACAAATCGATTATAAATACTATAGTATATTCATATTCATTTAAGCAAAGTACCTTCATACAAAAAATAACGAACATTGGAATATTTATATACTTTTTGATGACTGTGGATATTATTTAAAATGAGTAACCATGAATAAAAGTTTTAACAATTATTATGATATTTTTAGTTACATATTAACTTGATCAATCCGCAAAAAAAAATCAAGTAAGTAGACCAAATTATTATTAATACAATTATGGTAAAAATGTAATTTGTATAAAATGCAATGGTGAATACAGAACACTGTAACGTATCTTACAAGTTTTAACAATTATAAATAAATGATAAATCAACAATAATTGATAGTCGATATTGAGTTTGTTATTTTTTCTTTGTTCATTAGAAATAATCAATTGTAAATACAAAAAACATAACGTATTTCATATATCACGCTTCGAATCACAATACAATTTTAAATATTTTTTTTTATAATTAAATTATGAGTAGGAACCTATTTTACAACTTGAATAATAATAATAATAATAATAATAATAATGATCATTTATTTAATGTAATAGCTAATAGCTAATCAGTTTGCAATTACCAACTAATGGTTTTTACATTAAAAGACATCTATAGCCACCCAACCACTTTAAAAATAATATCATAGGTATGAGTTATTATTAAATACTATTAGAAAAATAAAATTATATTATGGTATAAGGCTGGAGTTATTTTATACCAATAAAACAGTGTGGTAGTTACTATTAAGTATTCACTATTACAATAAAAAATAAATGCTTCTATTCTTTAATACAAATAATATTATAGTTATAATATAAGAAAATAATGTTTATTACAATACACATTCCTAATACCAATGAAAATCATCTAAAACATTAACGAACATTGTTTAAGAAATTATTTATAAGAATAAAATTAGTACTCAAAATATTATAGGTACTTATATAGGTAATATTCTTATACGTATATAGGTTTATAAGTATTGCTCTTTTAGTTATAATGATTTATGCACCCACAAAGAATTTTATATATTACTGATTTCTATTAATCTTAAATATTATATTTACTAACAAATACAAAAAGATTTTGATTCGGGTTTTTATTAATATTATTAAATCTTCATAATTTTTTTGTTCATACAATTAATTTGTTTTACTGAAAACTACTTGTACCGAAATAGGTTGAATATTTTCGATACATCTAAGTATGCAATTGTAACCAAATTATACTTATAATAGTATATGGAAGATTATTTGAATGTTGATGTATGCAGTGAACCTTCTCGTCTTAGATACTCGACGAGTGCCACTTGACAGGACTTTGTATCATATACTCAATATTTCCTTAATATATTATTACATTAAGTATACTGTCGGTAGATCCAAATTTAACTAATAAAATATTATAATATTTAAAACCATTTATCAAATTGTTGAATATGACGAATGTCAAAAAAACCGAAAAATTATATTTAAAAAAACTAATAAACATAGTATATGATAACTGCGACATAAATACTCAAAGTTAAAATGTTAATAATTATAATAAAATTTGACATTATACATGCATTTTTTATGAAGTTAAAAATATTATACAGCAGTAACAGCTAGGAGTTCTGAACTGATTTGCCTGGAAATGTTTTATCAGTGTTAAATACTCAGAGAGTCATATACTTTTATATTTTATGTTACACAGTACAATATTGTGATAAGAAAACGAATAAGAAAATTAAAAAAAAAAACAACGGTTTTGTTGGATAATCTAATCAGCAAACATAATAAAATGCTATGCCACAGTTTATGACGTTGTCCGTTTATGAAGAAATGCGAGTAGTGTTTATTCTCTTTATAATGGCATATGATTTTGAGTATTCTGGTCATATTATTTATAATATTATAAAAAAAGTAAACATCTCGTAAAAAAAAAATATTAAACACACAAGTACCTATGTATAATATGCTGTCAATTAAAGAAGGATACCTAGTCGATAAGCTTAAACACTCCAGTATTGTGGCTGTTATTGTAAAACTAAAATAGTAACACATTATAATATATTATACTATCATATTGGATACCTATAGGTACATATTATTATATTATATGTTTAAACTTGTTATTTAATGCTATACAATATTTAAATATATGATTATAAAATTGTGAAATTGTGAAATACTATAACAAGTCTGAAGTCAATACTGTTTGAAGTTTGATCGTCAATTATTGATTTAATATTCTAATGTTAGATGAAGGGTGGGATGAGATGCAAAAATGTGGAAATAAACAAAACAATTAATCAAAGGGCAAAATCCACAGAGAGTTAATCGGGTATAAAAATATTAAGCACAAACGTTGGTTGGGACACTTGGGACGGCGTGTTTTAATTTGAGACCAATGATAAATATAATCAAATTCGGAATACGTTTTTGAATAGATCCAATTTAATCGAATTTAATATACCTCATGATAGCCATATTGAGACTGTACTTCGGATATATTTTATTTATTTTATTAACAATGGGTCTCTGTGTGTTAACGTTAAGCTTCTTTTTTTTAAATAATCTTGTTTAATTATAATTAATTGTCAAGATGATTTCTATCTCCTACACGGGTGGTCGGCGGTGTGATTAATTCACACGTTACCTACATAATATTTTTAAAAATACAATATTTTATACTATTGTTATGTATATTAATGTTTTTAAGTGTTCACACTATATACAACCAAGATGAATAAATAATTTACTGAAATATGTATGTATTATTATACACTCATTTTTCAGACTTTTATAACATACTGTTGATTATAAGTTTATGAAATCAAAAGATGATTTGAATATCAAAAATCAAAATACTCATTAATTGTTTGTTTAAAAAAACAAAATGTTTTATTATATATTTAGACGTGTCCAACTAGAAATTTGTGTTATCTTAAACTAACTAATCTATACTTGTTATACATACCACATACCTGAGGCAAAAATTAGCAGTGTCAATAAGTGGCATTTTTTTGATGTTGGTATCCAAATCATAAATTCATACATTAAAAAAAATATTAAATCATTTATTATATGAGTGTTATTTTATTTATATTTTTTTATATTGTAAGGCTACTTTTACTTGTATTATAGCAGATTTATTTCATAATACAATGATATACTTGTATATATATATATAATGATATAAATTAAATACTACGGCAGTACAACCGTAAAATACTGAGAACCAATGCTTACAACTGTGTTTATAAACAACGGGCCACGGGGGGTCAGCCCTCATTTTTCGTGCCACCTGGCTATAGTGATTTTATTTTGAAATTCAATATAAGATTCCTCATAATTTTTTTTGTTTTCTGGAAATTTAAATATTCCAAATGTTTTATAGCAAAGGAAAAATATTCTTGTGTAAGCCCAGGTACTAAAATATTTTTATTGGGGCTTCAAGGCCCTGGGTCATCTAAGTACCCCCTTATAAATCTGGCACAGGTCATATAGGTATTATACATGACGTGAAATGTGCACATGTATACAATATACATACATACATTTTACACAGAATCATTGGGCACGTGGAATGGTACCGTTTCGAAATATTATTATGCGGCGTATAATAGCAAAGCACTTCTAAAGCAAACCGTCGAGAGCCATGTGTTTCCGAAACGTTTACCGACACTTGAATTTGAATATACAACCCTTCAGACAGTTACGAACTTCAAAAGGGACATTAATAATTACGATTAATTTTTGGATACTTCAACGCAGACTCCAATACGTTTTTCTTTTTTTTTCTGTTACCTTATTCCGCTGCTGTTATTTATTATACAACCACGGGTAGAATAAAGACTGTCATCGCGATGTCATCGATTTCCATATTACAAAACTTGAAGTAATAAGTAAGTAATATATATCATATTATTGTTATCTGAGGAAATTTACGTTATTACACCAAGTGAAATATAATATTAATAAACTTATTTATTACTATACATTTTAAGGTAAATTGATTTTCTTCAAATTATATGAATGAAATAGTTAAACATATTTAAATAAATATTATTATATATGTGTAAAATATTAATAGGTATTAGGTTAGGCTATATTATTTGCAATCAAAAGACAAACCTTATGGCAAATCTGTGTCATTTTGATGGTTTTTATAAATTTAATAATTAAAATACTATTTTAAGCCAATATAAAACAATTCTCCATCCCAATTTCCTTCTTTATTTTATCATTCAAATTTTAATAAAAATAAATATAATATAAAAAATTTGAGAAAACTCACTCGAAGAGATATATTTATTTCTTATAGTAATACTCTCATCAAATACAATAAATTAAGCGCGTGATGAAGGTTCAAAAACAAAAAGCTCGAATGATGAAAAAATATACTATAATATTCTATTTAGTATTTACTCATGTTTTCTACGACACTTGGGAGGTTATCTATTGAGGTTTCATACGATTTTTTTTTGTCTAAAATTAATTTAATAAATATGTATACATGTGTATAATATCATATTTTATATGTTTCATTTCAACAATTTTCGTAAACATAAAACATAATACAAGTAGTACCTATACATTATTCATAGTTCTAAGTATACATCATATATTGGACTAAAATAAAATATAATAAAATATCAATAAAAGATTCAACCTTTAAATAGCATAATGAATTTTAAATTTCCTGGAAAAAAATGATAATAGCTTGTAACTCAGAACTTAATTTTTAATCAGTAAAAAAAGACTCAAAAACAGTAAAATATATGGCAAAAATGCTAGTTGATGCCAATAAAAATTAAGTTATACTAAAATAAATATTTAAAAAACAGTCAATAACTTGTAACAATTATAAACAAATAACAAATAGGTACGGTATAAACATTTTCAAGTATACAATCGATAAGATAAACAAGGTCTAGATTGATCGACGAGAATAAATATAATTCTGTTGACAAAAACATTATCTATACAAATGTCACACGTAAAAATCCATCATATTATCTTAACACATTTTTAATAAGAAAAAGAGAGGTAAACATATTACAAAAGAGTAAACAAAAAATAGGACCTGCATAAATTAATACTAAAACCTGCTGCGTTGGGAATGTATAAAAAATGGCCAATATCTTTCACCATACTTGTAAACAATTCAAAATGCCTGTCAATAAAAATTTAAAAATACTAAATATATATTTAAAAAGTAAGATAGAATATGGAGATCAATTCTAAAAAAAAAAAAACATCAATCTAAAATCAATACATTGTTCCCTTTATTAAAAATATAAAATGATTGAATGTACCACAAAAAGAAATTATATCGATGAAAATGAAAATGTATTTTGAAAGACTAAATATGACGTATTTATAAGATGCATATTTAAATTAGTAAAATTGTAGGTACTTACTGAATACATACTTTTTATGTTTGCACTTTAATCGTATATGTTAAATACTAAAATACTAAATTGTTATTAATGAATATTATTTAAACTAATTATGTGTGTTTATTTTATAATAATTAAATGTGTTTTATATAAACATTATAAAAATATTACATAGAATCAACAATAATAATAAGAAAAAATATTTTAAGGGGTTCCGTATAGGCAATTTTATCAACATTTTAAAAATCAAGAAATAATAAAGTTGTTTAATATTGTATGTACATTAATAAAATTGTAAGCTATTCCATATTAGTACTGTATCTGGTTGTCACGTATAATCGGCAAATTTAATTCAATCCTAAAATATGTACCTAATAAACTATTTGCTGATAATAATAATTATATTGATTTGGGGTTTGGGATCTATACAAAACAATTAGGTCAATTTTTTTCGTCTAAGAACTGAAATATAGGAAGTTAATATCTGCAGTTGTTTTGTGTGGGGAACTTACATACATTAGTAGATTTTCACCCACAAACACATTGATGGTCAATATTTTCCTAGTGTACTTCGTTTTTAATTAAGTAAATGTAAAATAGTCGTGCTGGGTACATAAAAAAGATATTTATAATTATTATGGTTATTGTTTTGCAAAAAAATATACAATTTGTGATTGATATTTGTTGTCATATAACATAATATTGAAAGTAGCAAAGTATATGGATTTATTACTATAAATAAGAATTATCTCGTTTTTTATGCATGTTAGGTTATTTTTTAATTTAAATAATAACAATTAAAAATGGAAAGTAATAATATTATAATTTATAATATAAATAAAGAGGTAATAGGGAGTGCGTAAAATTAAATCATGATAAACATTACTTAGCATTTGAAGCATACAAACTATGTGCACAATTTTGATAATTTTACAATAATGCAATATTCTTTATATAATATACTTAACATTATTAATTTGATAGATAATATTTACCAAATATTATTTTAAAACTAGGTCCCCTTTATAAAAACAATAACATTTATTATAGTTACTATAATTTTANNTTTATTGTCTGTAGACTTCTATTTTATACCCATAGGGCTATTTATATTTTTTGCTTTGTAAAAAAGTAAATAATTAATTAAATCGTTATTTGATTAGTTAAAAAACAAGTCATTGAATTACTTAAACAGTAAAATTACACATATTTGTTATCATTAATGCTAAAAATTAAAAAAAATGGAAATATAATAACAAGCAGAATGTACAAAGTATATTGTATTTA
>PVMI01032799.1:0-10474 GCA_008528875.1 Aulacorthum solani | reverse complement strand
ATAAAATATTCAGTTTTTATAAGTAAGGTTTTAAAATTTAAAACAAAGATTCTAGTAAATAGTCCGTACTGTAACCAAAAAATGTATAAAATATATATACACAGTTATTTTTTTATAGACATTTTAAATTCAAATTTGGACGAAATTACATATTAAAATCAATATTAACGATTTTGGTTATTTTATTAAACTTCAAAAATATTTTTCGTGGATATATTAATATGAAACTGAAAAATAAAAAAATAAAAATATGGCCTATCCATACAATCTACAGTTTAATATTACCCACGATTTAAGATAGTATACCTTATTCCGTGTCTTAAATCGTGATATAGCAACCGTATAAATGTATAATAACAATATAATAACAATATCAGTATAATTTAAAATATCCTAGACTAACATACCATCTCCGCTCAGAATCGTTTTTCGTATACAATGATAATATTATATCATTGAATTCAAATTTAATACCATCCATTATACAGTAACTTACTTGTAACCTACCGTACAGCGAAGCGACATCCACTTGACCCCCCTTTTTTTATTTGATAGTTTAATGATATTTACCTGTGAGTGAGTGCACTCAGTACAATAATATTTAATAACAATATAAACGTGTGTATCTAATATGGGTACTAGTTAGTAGTAGATAATGTATATCACCTAATATACTTATAATCAATAATAATACGAGTATAAAGCAAAGGGGAAAATATATTACACAATAATTTGGTGAACAATAAATTTTGGACTTCACCAACATTGGTTGTTTATCCTAAGATTTATCAAACCTCATTTTTAAAAGTCCTAACTAAAAAAATCATTCTGGGTTTGACCAAACTATTTTGTTTATCCTATATTTTACCAACCGAAGTATACCAGTAAGTCCTAGGTTTTGCCGGTATTCGTACTTTTACCATAAGATATAGGTATACATTTCTACATACTCGCAAAGTCGTGAGGCGCCGAAACAATATTCGGATTATGTTGCCAATAATATACTCATTAATACCTAACCGGAGGCCTTAAGATATTTAATACAACTTTGGTGGTACTAAGATGAGTTCCAGAGTAGACTTCGCCTTGCATTTAAACCTGATTAAAATGTCCTTATTGCAGATAAACTAAGTTTAAAATATAATACCATTTACGAATAAATGCAAATAAATATACTTTTGCAATTTATAACTGATTGGAGATCGCGGCCACTTATAACTTATTATTATTCAGATCATTTGGTAAGCTAAGTAAAAAATGTAATTTTGTAGACCGTCATACGTATTTACATAAAATATATACACTTCATAAACTCTTAGTTGACAAACATTTAAAAAAATATATACCAATATCATAGAACGTTAAATAGGTACCTAGTCAGCAATAAATCAAGATACACAGTAGTTAATCTTAGTTCTGGAATTGATTATATTCAATATTTTTCATGACATGTAAAATTGCGAGAGATCACAGAATAACTATTTCACTAAATTAAAGTTTGAATCAAATATCTATTTTGTGAATAGGATAAAGGATCACTAAAATGTGGCTGTTCTAATGCAACTATTTTGTTCGTAAAACCCGAACCGGATGCTGGAAGTCGAGAAAAATTATCAAATTTAAGGACTACATATGGTTTAACATCAACTCCAGAGCTGAAAGCAGCATTTTACTTCGATTTTTACTATCGATCATTGTTAGCAATCAGGTATAACGATGTTCGCAATCATAATACACATTCAAATTCATTAATGCTTCATTTGACAGAATTTAAATCTATATAAGTACAACTGTTACACGAAGTACAATATTTCATCTCAATAAATTATACTTCATTCATATAAGTTTATAATACAAAAATGAGTAATTTTAAGTTTAAACTATAATCGCCGCTATTAAAGCATAATTTAAGTTTGATACAACTATCTAAAAATTTGTTTGACGTTAGATTAACATTGTAAAAAGTATTCTTTTTAATTTAGTTAATATTGTATTTTATAGGTCGATGATGAATAGTGGCGAGTGGCCAACTAATGTAACTTACACCACATGCGATGATTACAATGAAGAGAATCCGCTTCCAAGAAGAAATGTCGATTTAAGAAGATATTTAAAAGATGTGAGTGATTAAAAATCAAAAAGTCAGTGAAAATTAGTTGTTTGTACCTACTAATCAAATATGTGTTAAGATGACAGAACCACCCTCCTATGCACCATTTTTAATAGATACAAATGGACACAGTTACGAAGAGTTTACAATGAGACTAGAAAAAGTTACAGTGTTAAACAGTCAATCAGTAAGCGCTGAAAACGTGGGCTCGTGGAAGGCAAGTCTTAATTCGCCGATCATTGTAAAAGATGCCGCAAATATGACACATTTTTCCGCCGTCACTGTATACAGAGTAGTCACCGTTTTGGTAAATAATATTCATAGCAATACATAACTTTTGCAGTATTATATAGCTATGTATGGTAAATTCAGTTGAATATAATGTATATACACACTATACTCTGTCCAGGGAGAGAACGCACCTCGGCCCCCCGAAAAGAGATTCTTCTGCGCATCAGTGGCAAAATGTGGAGCGGGAAATGAGGATGTGCTAAATCTGCGTATTCTCTCACTGGATAGAGTATATTACGCTAATTATGATTATATTAGTTATAATAATTATTATTCTTACAAATATTCATTAAAGCGTTAATAATATTTTTTAAAACAATATGATTATGCATTTATAAAATACTATAATATATATCATTTGTTTTAGCAAAATCCATTTATGATACAAATTGATGACGAAGATGGTAAAGGTATAAAATTTAAAGGTTATTGTATTGATTTAATCGAAGAAATTAGAAAACTAATTGGTTTTGAGTACGAAATTTATATAGCCCCAGACAACAATTTTGGTAAATTTAAAGATATTGTAACAATAAAACCAGAGATGTTATTGATATTTTCATCATTGTTATGAAATATTTTATATGTTCAGGTAATATGGACGAAAATGGACAGTGGAACGGAATGGTCAAAGAACTTGTCGAAAAGGTAAACATAATTTAAAATAATGACGTCCATTCATTTTTATTGTAATGCAATTTTTTATAGAGAGCTGATATTGCACTGGGCTCTCTATCAGTTATGGCTGAGAGAGAAAATGTTGTGGATTTTACGGTCCCTTATTATGATTTAGTTGGAATAACCATTTTAATGAAGAAACCACAAACGCCAACTTCGTTGTTTAAATTTCTTACGGTTCTAGAAAACGATGTATGGATGTGTATACTTGGAGCTTATTTTTTCACCAGGTGAATGACACACATAAGAAATCTACCAACATTTATATGTTTCTTGTAGATACAGATATTTTATAATTTACAGAATGATTCGCTAAATAGCATCCCCTTTTTTCTTTAATAATGCAGTTATGTAAAATCTGAATTTTGGATTTTTTAAATATACTTAAAAACCATATTTTCAAATTCTTGAGATTTTTATTAGACCCCTATTAGACTGTAAATTATTCAGCAGATAATTTTTCCTAACAATTTGAAGTATCAAAATTGAAATTTGTATGAGTAGTTTTTGAGTTATTTAACTTTGTGTTCCAAGGTCATGCTATTGGGTTCATAAGATATATGGGCTATAGTGATTTGCAAATATTAATCATTAATATTATTCTATCAACACTAATAATTTGTAAAAATGGCCTAAATATAGTCAATACTAGTTTCAATATTACTTCTGTTTTATATTTTTGTAAGACCATTTTTAAATACTATTATCTTTAGTACAGACATTTTAATAACTAAAAAACTACTCATTCAAATTTTTAACTAGGTACATCAAAATTTTCAAACAAATAATCCACTAAATAATTTACAGTAAAAAGGGAAGAGGAGTCATTCGAAAAACAGAAGTTCATATAACAACAGGAAACTCCTTAAATAGAAAACAAAATTCAAGAATTCGAAAAAAATGTCTTTGAGTATATTTAAAAATTCAAAAAATTAGAATATGAATAAATTTCTTATTAAAGAATAAAATAGCAGTGAGCATGCTTGGTGAATCACCCTGTATATATGCAATTTTAATATGAACTCAGGATATTAATATTTTCCATATTAGTTTTTTGATGTGGGTGTTTGATCGCTGGAGCCCATATAGTTACCAAAATAACAGAAATAAATATAAAGATGACGAAGAAAAAAGAGAATTCAACTTAAAAGAATGTTTATGGTTTTGCATGACTTCTTTGACTCCACAGGTAATTCTTCAATAATAATTAACAAGTTAAAACTAATAAAATAAATGTAGAACAAATTCACTTCTAAAATTTAATATAACTATTTAAATATTTAAACCTAATTATGTAAAGCTAAAAACTATGTAAATAAACATTTAACGATTTTCCTGAAGAAGGGCACTTGCCCTTGTGTAAAACTCACAAAGAAAACTTTCAACCACTAATTATAACAGTTCTTTCAACAATACAATCAACAAACAATGGCTATATAAAATTAGTAATTGCTGTTACTGACCCAAATTATAAAATATTTGTCCAATCGTTCCTTTGTACTTTAAATTTAATTTTTCAAATCTCCCCTGATTCCTGATAATCATATTTTCCTTTAACTATCTACAAAAATACTAAAATCAATTTTTTATATAATACCTATAACTTATAAGTCCTAATCACCTTCAGAACGATACGGTTGAGAACGGCATTTTTAGTAGTACGATTGAGAACGCTCGATTTTGCTGCCAACTTGAATATATTTAATGATTATTGTTATCGAACGATAATAAAAATACAAAACATTCATGATAAATATAATATGTAATAGCCATGTGAAAAATAAAAATTCAAGTAATTTATTAAAATATTTAGAGTATGGTGGCTTACGTTATCCTGTTATTATGGTTATAAAGTTATATAGGATATACTATAAAGAAACTCATTTATACTTATTAACTTTTTTATACATATTTTTATAAGTTTATAGTTATTATTATCATAGATATTAATTCCAAATATGTGTCAAACTTATAATTACAAACTTGTTTCTTATTTATTATGCGGCAATAGAGGCAGGCACCCATATATTTTTATAAAAATATAATTATAAGCTCATGACTTTTTTCTGAAATTTTTATCATACGTTGTACCTATTTATTTTTTTATTTTATTTTAATAGCCAAATTGTATTGTGCCTAAATATCTACTGTAAGTAATTAACTATAAACTGTACATGTGTTGTAAAAATGCACCAAGTCCGTATGATAAAGAAATAAAATAAATAAAGTAAAAATATATACATTACTGAATTTTTCAATAGTCAAATAAACGGTATGGCAACGATGCACACTTGGACGTAAATTCGTTCTCAACCAGGTTTTTCATTCGGCCAAAAATCCATAAAGTTCCCAATCGTTAAAAATAATATTAATTGGGTTATAATGTCTATGTATCATTTCTCTTTATTATTTTACCTTATACATTTTTAAGCTTACAACCTTTATCTAAATCGCATTTTTATCATCGACACTTGTAATTTAATGACAAAAACTAAAAAATTGTTTTGTTTTACTATTTTTTTAGGGTGGAGGTGAAGCTCCCAAAAATCTTTCCGGTAGACTGGTTGCTGCTACATGGTGGCTTTTCGGATTTATAATTATAGCATCTTATACTGCTAATTTAGCAGCTTTTTTAACAGTTTCTAGATTGGACACTCCTGTAGAATCATTGGATGATTTGTCTAAACAATATAAAATACAATACGCTCCACTGAATGGATCATCAGCAATGACTTATTTTCAAAGAATGGCTGACATCGAAACACGGTTTTATGAGTTGAGCATCAATAGTTTTTAAAAATATAATACATACACGATACACCTGTTTAGTTAAGGCGGTTGAAAGTGGGTCGTTTTTTCGTGCATTTAGACCAATAAGCAAAAGAAAAAAAACACACTTCCAGAAATCCAATTTTCATTTTGAAAAAATGTTTGGATTTGTTTACTCCTTGTCTGTGTTATGTGAAATAACCAATACACTAATATAACTTTAATTAGTTATAAACATATGCTTAAGTTGTTACCCAATATCCCAATATTAGGTAATCGTCGCCCGAATCGTCGGGTCGACGTTTTATGAGAGCCAGACGATGCCAACATCATAGTATACATTTATACAAGAATAGCTATTATTATTTTAAACAAATAAGTTGGCACAAATCAGTTAGAAATTTAATAATTAGGTATAAGGCACTCTATAGTAATATTTCAATATCCTTTAAATAGTTAAATGCCATGAATGTATTAAAAATAATAGGTATAATTATATTTCGAATAAAAATATGCATGTGTGCTAGCGTAATATATTGTGTAAATATATTATTTTTTAAGACTATGATAGTAGATACCTACCTGTAGAAAATCTATTAAAATGTTACTTAAAAAACTATTATATGTCAAAACAGCGAACACTTACTATACTAAACACTTATATTTTCATAATTTTAGAATATGGAAAGATATGAGTTTAAATGACAGTCTGAGTGAAGTAGAGCGAGCGAAATTAGCTGTTTGGGATTATCCAGTAAGTGACAAATACACAAAAATGTGGCAAGCAATGAAAGAGGCTAAACTACCGAACACTTTAGAAGAGGCCATTGAAAGAGTTCAAAGTTCTAAATCATCTAGTGAAGGATTCGCTTACTTAGGTATTACATGTTTTAAGATGTATCAACTACTTATCAAATATTATTGACAAATAATATTATATGGAATGCATTAGTGAAATGAGAATATTTTTCTACTTTAGGAGATGCCACAGATATTAGATATCAAGTAATGATCGATTGCCATTTACAAATGGTGGGTGATGAATTCTCTAGAAAACCGTATGCTATTGCTGTTCAACAAGGATCTCCGTTAAAAGATCAATTCAATAACGCAATTTTATTATTACTCAATAAACGAAAATTAGAAAAATTGAAAGAGACGTGGTGGAATCTGAACCCAGAAAGAATACAATGTGAAAAACAAGATAATCAATCTGATGGCATCAGTATCCATAACATAGGTCGTACATTTTTCTTTTACTTACCCTAACACGTTAAAAAAATGATAGCACGTTTGACGGGTCATAAAGTTAATGAGACTAGGCACCCTTTTTTTAAAAATTACTTTCATAAAAACATATTATTATGCTTAAAAATAATTGAAATTCATTTTTTTTTTTTTATCTCACGAAACGTCCTAATACTATTTAGTGCACAATATGATACTGAGTTTTATAAATGAAACTTATTTTCATCAAATACACCCACCAGTAAAAATAATATAATTTCCTATTTATATGTATTGAAAACAAGCAAATAAGTTCAATAAAGAAAAAACTCAACAAAATCAGGTAGATTAATTTGTAAATGTATTGAACAAATAGTCTTTTATGTGTGTATGAAAATAGAAATTTTCCACAGTGCGTTTAAAGCACATTGATAGACACTCCGTCAATATCTAGGTGTCGGAATAGCCAATATAAGTGCACCATTAAAAAGGCAATACGTCGACCCAACAGGCACAGTGAATGTGTTAATATTTAACATTATTGACTTTTAATGTTTGTTCATACTAATGAACTAAACTAAACAAAACAGACTACAACTTTGTGCTTTATTTAATTATTACTCCGGTGTATCATACGTATGTATTCTTACGACGGCTGAAAAGTTCAATGAACTCCATCGATCTTATAGATATAGAAAATAAAACAGTTTTTTTTTTAACTGTATATCTAATGTTTATAAACTTACTACCTATTTGCATATTTCTGATTTTAACTTTTATAATATATATAATATGTAGGTAGGTAATATACGAAGATGGTATAGTATTATTATGTAGTACCTACTTATTATAAGCTGAAAGCAAAATTAATTGTATAGCAGGACGAACTCGAAATCAGAGTCATTTACTTTCAGACAACTACTGATTGTACATAACTTTATAAATGGTTTTTAGAGGATTCTGGCTTCTTGAACACTTTGCTTAAAGGGTCCCATAAAACAAAACTTATTAAACCTATTGTATTATTCAGTCTATTCGTGCTTGAAAATGTCTTATTAGTTATTTTAGCCTTAGTTTCATTTAAAAATAAACTAATAAAAATTAAAAATAATAATCAAATATATATATATATATCTTTAAACCTTTTGAATTGTATGTATACTTCTCCGATGATTATTTAAATACCTACCTAGATAAGTAGATATGATTTTTAGAGTTCACGTTCGTACTTCCTAAAAGGGATAAAACTTAATTCTGTATTTATTAACATAACAAATTATTATATACAATATACCAATGGACAATGGTTCAATTATAGGAACCAACATAATCCAACGAAAACCTTGTCAGATCAAAATGTAATAATACGAAATTAGGTGGTACCTACCTAATTTGTGTAATATCTATCAATAAATTATTTATGTCTATTGTATTATAAGTTATAACATTATTGTTTATTTTGACGTATAGGTGGAGTTTTTATTGTTATATTTGTTGGAATTGGATTAGCTTGTTTCACATTAGCATTTGAATATTGGTGGTATAAGTATAAAAAAAGCTCAAAAGTTGCAAACACGATGAATCCAAAACAAATGACAATTAACAGAGGTGGTGAGTTTACATATCCAGTGGTACCGACGTTTAATCCGAATTCTGGAATGAGATCAAGAAGTATTATTCATGGTTTTAGGTAAATAACATAATTCATGTACAGTTATTATTTTTTTAAATAAATCTATTTTGAAATATTGTACATAGTGTAGATATATGAATTTGAATTTAATAAGAAAAAATATTTATTTTTTCTAGACAATCTGTTGGTCAGTCTTCACCTAAACAAAAATAATGGAATCATGCATATATTACCTGCTAACCTCTGGTCTACGAAAAGCCAATCAAATATTATAATATAATAACATAGAACATTAATAAATTAATGATAGAGAGACGATTTCTAAATTCCTTCATCCACAACCAGCACGACTATTGTCCGGTTAAACATAGCCTCGATATCGCCTCCTTAGTAGATAATAAAAAATTAGGGGCTAATTTATTGCTGATATAATCCTTCGCAGGCTGATGCACGAACATATTGATACTCCTCCGTTGCTCTCCTAAATCAATTTTAAGGCCTACCATTTTACTCGATATCAAATTGCTTTTATTGTTGCTTATTTATAACATAAATTAAGTTGCGACAATCATTTAGACAGAATAATGCGTCTGATCAATAAACATTAAGTATCCTCATTCCTCGTCGATTTTATTAGTTTTTATTTGTTATTTGTTGCTTAGCTTGTATTAGGTAATTACTTAACTAATTCGTTCATTGATGTGATTTATTATTATTGTAACTGCTGTATGTTTTGTTTAATCTTTTATAGACGTATCCGTTATCAATATTTTATTGTAGGTACTAAATTGGATCTTATTCTGGTTAAATAAATATCTGATATGATTAAATGAATAAACAAAATAACAATAATATGTTAACTATCTATTTTTCAAAATTATTATCATTTATTCGATATTTAACTCTGCAGATACCCCATTACATAACTTTTCTGTTTGAATAATTGGATATTATTATTTATTGGCTGCAAAGTGCAAACAATAACTTATTAGGTACCTATTCAAATTTCAAATCATAAAATATTTTACAGAAGAGGTATAGCCGTATAAGCATTACTCTTTGGTAATCATTAGTCCGCGGATATGATTTTATACCACTCGAAAACTCTTATATATAAGCTCCATATGATTTTAAATATTTAAGAATATGAAATTATAGGTATAGCATAGACTTGGGCAGGAGGGATGTCGGGTATGCCATGGTCCCTAACAGAGTTATTAGATGAAAATGTTTTGATCAGAATCATGAACCAAGATTGTTCATAATAGCTTAGTTCATGATTAGAATTTAAATAAGTTCATTACTTTTTTTTTCTCGTACAAATATTTGGAGTTGAGACGAAATCAAATATTAATTAGATTTTCATAATCACCACAGATAGGCGGTACCTATAAACAATAAAATAGTTTGCTAACTCGTGATAATAATATAATTGAACTCAAAATCCACCATTTTCTTGAGAACTGCTGGTTTTGTCACAGAACATTCCGGCCTCTGAGCTATTACTTATTTTCATACTATACTATGAAAAATAAGAGAATTTCGATTAATTAGATTATCATTTGTTGTCATTATTATCTAATTATTACAACATGATCATATTTTTGTAGGTCTTTTTATTGGAATGGAATTTAGATTCACTTTTGCATTATTTTATTATTTTATTTTAGTTATATCATAAAAGATTATTACGCCCATGGAAAAAATAGTACAGACAAATGAAATAAACAGAATAAATAGTGAATTTAGAACATAAAGAAAAAAAA
>PVMI01032784.1:0-20120 GCA_008528875.1 Aulacorthum solani | reverse complement strand
AAATTGTTTCCTTTGGATAACGTCCAAAACTACATATGGACGGCCAATCGAAGAGGCGTGTTTATATAGCTACTTTTACTGCCTCTTGAAATACATGGATATAAATACAATAGACTTTTGTAAACATTATTCCAATCGCCTGTGTAAATATATGTATACATACATCATGCGTTCGTTACCAGCCAATCGGCTGTTTCAAGATTTTATTGCAATTTTTTTTCCACCCTCGGCCGTAATTTCGAACATATAATGTATATAGAAGTTCCACATAATAAACGCGCGTGCCACACAAACCGTAAGTTGTTGCCATCGTTCTCATTTTAGACCGTGTTATATCTCATTTTTATTTTCCTAATGCAAAAGCTCCACCCCGAATACGTTTTGTAAGCCTCACGCGTGTGGGAGTGCTGCAGCGCGATTCCCAAGTGAATACACCGGCACACATGTGCCCCCAACTGTTACGTGAAACGTTGTAATATTTGAACAGCGTTATTATTCTCGGACTCTTATTATAATATACGAACATAATGGCTAACACACTCGAAACGTCTCGGTTACGATCATTAGTTAATTAAAAAATAAATAAATGGAAAACATTTAAACATTACGTCCGCTCTTTTGAATCTTTTGTCGCGGCCCCGACTCGTATACGTCAGGAGCAAATCAATTTACCGACAATATAAAATATAGGGTTCGTATAGTCCCGCGTGCGCTGTTGCTGTTTGTTTATCAAACGGTCAGCGCGTGTTTGCCAATTGTTTGCCAATGCTGTGGAAGCAACATTGGTCGAATAATATGAGCTTTTGTGTGTTCCATTGGGGTAAAATACGTTTTGTTCGGCCGTCTGATTGACATACTAATGTACATTATTCTGAACAGTTGTTTTTAAACGTACCTACGAGTTTGTTTTCCACACAAATAATATATATTATTATATCCATCACGGCGAGCGAGATCACACATCACGGCCATTGATACATCGATATATGCCCCAAATATAAAATTATTTTACTGATACTCCATCGCGCGTGTATCAGATACTCAGATTCACCTTATATCTTAAAAAAAAACCAAAATATTATGACAATTTATAAAGTAGTAATTATAGTTTGTATAGGAACAAAATAAAGGATATTTATGTTAGGTACAAAATCGGTGTGCTATACATGAAATATTAAGCCAGTAATAATAATTTTTAATAAACTGTTTAATGTTGTATACAAAGTAAGCTAACTATACGAAAAAAATGTCTAAATAAATTGAATCGATTTTGTTTATATTTGGTAAACATTTACTGTTTTCAAATACATTGTGGAACGTAACGAACAATAAAATAGTTATTTGTTTGAACACAAAATAAAGACTATGCAACATCATCACCATCATCACTATAGCCGATAGGTCACTTGGGGGCAAATTAAGCAAACACAGGGACAACATATATATGAAATTATACATATTTGAAGTGGTAGCCTTTATCGCAAATTCAAACACAAGAGATCGTTCAATTTAGAAACGTACGACCAAATAAATTGCATTAAAATATGTAAAAATATAAACGTTTCCGCACTACTTGATTTTTTGAGATGCATAACTTTTTATGTAATCGTTTTAGAATGAACAGCGTACTATTTTAAAGATCAAAAATATTTTGGATATAATATTACTATTGGTGATGTTTTTTAATTGGACGCCAACAATATATACTTGATTTAATAGCACGACGGATGTAAATTTATTCGCCAATGTAGATATTTCGTCCAAACAAGCATACAATACATGTATTATATCTGGCATCAGCAGATTACAATATTGAAATCGCGACTATAGCGGAGCATATAATAATATAATATAATTCACAACAATAATATAATTGGATGGAATAATATAATCCATATTATATATAGATGCATATATACATGCACTATTTAGTTATACTGTACATCGTTGTAGACCAAAAACGCCGTTCAAACAAGTATACTATAACCAAAACGCGCTTTATCGATGTACCCATACACCTTGGTAATAGGTATCTGGTATACATATATGTATATGTAATAATATTGTACATTTGTTTGATTATACTTGGCAGCCGCCGCCGCCGCCGATGGACTCCACGCCCCACAAAGACCCTTCTTGTGTCGTGCACACACGAGGAGCACGACGTATAATATAATATACGTGCATATAGAGCGCGGTGCCCATTGTGTGGCGACGGCGGCCACGTGACCCCAGACGCGACCCTTCTCTCGTGCCACCCCTCCCACCGCGTCCGACACCGCCGCCGGAAGGGTCTTTGGACACACCGTATATACCACCACCACCACCTCCTTTCACGCTCGGCACAAGCTAATTTGACTACATGACGCGCTTTTCGTGGGCCACCCGCTGTTTTTGCACACACGCACCCGACGTGGACTCACGCGGTACAATATTATGTGTATACTAAAATATTTAGGGGTTTCAAACGAATAATATTAAAAAATGATATTAAATAAAATTGCAAATTCGATATTATACCCGCTATAATGTAGCTAATATATTAATTCAATTTTACTCGGAATAATAATACGTGCGAAATTGTGGAGGCGCGATAATATCTCTTCCGGCCCGGTTTATGATAATAGTATATTCTATTAGTATATCCGCTTAAATAGCTTTTTGGTTGATAATGTGTCGGCGGAATTTTTTTTTTAAGAAGCTTACGTGGTTAAACATTATATTACACCAAATAACCGTTGAGGGTATACCCGTTAAACCCGTGTTTTTCGATCTAATCTGTTATTGGGACGTGTACCGATAAACTCATTATTGTAAAACCACGAACACATGTTACTTTCAGCTAATACCGTCGAACCGCAGCGTCGGCAGCGTAGGGCCATCGAGTATTATGTAAATACTCGTTTCGAATCCGTTTACATTAGATATTATACCAATTCGATTTTCGTAATATTAATATTTTTTCGTTATTCTTTTTTTTTAATTGGGTGTAGTTAAACAAACTTATTGAACACATGTTACTTACGAGATTAACAAAATCAATATTACCACAATTATTATTCGGGACATGATATATTATTACAAGCCGATACGGTAATATAATTAATAACGAAATAATGAAAAGTAATTTGAAGATTACTGTAATGATATTTTCAGAACCGAAAGCATATCATATAATGTGGGCAAATGCTAAGGAAATTGGTTATAACTTATAAACGTATTTGTTTCAAAATTAGTTAGTAAACAATTATATAGAATTGAACAAATAAAAATATTGTATACACTCACAAAAGAGATATTTCAGTGTAAGAAAATCAATACGTAAAAAGTACCCGTATTAAGCAATAAACGCACATGATAATAATATGTTAGGTACCAATATTAAAAACTGTGATAAGTTTCTTTTGTACAATGGCCGTATAAACAAAGCAGATTAACTTACATCGACGTGCAATAAAAGTGTGCACTTTAAGAATATGATATAAAGAGCAACTTTAAGATTTTTAATGCATTTTAAGATCTTAAGGAATTTTTATGATGTTATTTTATGAGTCATTAAAACGCATCTTAGGAACTTCATAATTATTTTTTTTACACTTCAAAATATTTCTAGTCTTCGTTAAAGAATCACTTATGAGTTGTGATATTTACATACAAACAGTTCGTATATTATATTCAACATTTTCAAACAGCCATTACTCACATTTTGTGAACAACAGTTAATATGACTTAACATAAAAATATCGTATATGAGTCACAAAGAGTAATTTAAACTAATGCACTGTCTTATCGATTGAGTAACTAATTGTCTAAAACAAATATAGATTTATATTAATTCACATAAACCTGTATAATACTACCTATATATTTTAAATGATTGTAATCCTATTATTTGGAATGTTATTTGAATGTAATTCAATGTTTTCTTAAAGGCATTCTACATCCCTAATATTGCTTTACAAAAAGTTCCAGGAATTTGACAGAAACCCGACTCCGATTTACAATAATCCAATCGAACATTCGTTTACGCACGATGACAGGATTCCGAAAGGAGTAGGTTGTTTGCTCGTCTACCGTGGTCGTATCCATCGATTAATGACTGGCATACATATTTTGACATCTGGGCGGGTACCTCAACGATACACCGGCTTTAGTGATCTCGCTTAATAACAATATCAAAATTGATAAATATGCATATTTCTACATGAAGACATCGGCTGTCTAGAACGCCGGATGATTAATACATGCTTAAGTATAATAACAAAGCCACAATTTCAATATATTATATGTGACTCAACTATGTTTTTATTTAACTATAGTCCAAGCAATAAACTTATTTAATTTGATAAATTTTATGTTTTGTCAATGCATTCACATTTCACATATGTATACTAATCATTATTTTTAAAAACTATTTAAACAGCTCATTATTTATGTGACATTTATGTTTATCGCTCAAGACATAAAAAAAAGAATATGGTATTTGTTTCTGAATAATAGAACAATTATATTGAACAGTATTATCAAAATCAAGGCGTAATGTATTCCAATGAATTCGAGTTTAGGCGACACCAAAAAAAAATGATCATTAAAAGAAGCCTTTAATCATCAAGTACACTACGTAAAATTATTATTGAAATAATCTCAACGATAAACTTTATTAAAATAGAGACAAAATATTTTTAAATATAGAAATGTTTCCGGTCGGTAATTAAAAAATTTGTTCATAAGAATAAAGTAATAAAAAATAATGATAATATAACCGGGTACTAAATAATACGTCATATATAAGAATCAAGTACAATATCGAAAACTATTATGTTAGATATTGACACCCCATCGTCACATGACTAAGTATTTTTTTTAATTAAAAGGATATAGTACTAACAACTTGATTATGATTATTAAAAAACGCGTTTTATGTTTAAAATAATATATTAATATTTATTAACAAAGAATATGAAGTGGTTATACCTAGGAAATGAATAATATTCTACAAAAATGTATAAGCGCAAAGTGAATTCAGAATACAATCGATTTAATTGTGCTATTATTCAAGTATGATCAATACTTTAGTTTTGAATTCCATTATAAAACGACTGTATATAATATTTGGTATAAATAAGAATAAAAAACCCTCCATTATTTCGTCAACAGTAGCGTGTTGCGTGAACTACGTCCTATGAAATTTCTACTGGAAAGAAATTCTTCAATAGTAATTTTAAAACGTAACTTAGTACATACACCCTCTACTCTATCGATGACAAAAAATTCCCTGCCCTCATGCAATAATTCATAGTACGATATATCGTGTATTATACTATCTCCACTCACAAATAAATTAATATCGCAGCTGGGTACGATGATTGTGTGATTTCTGCTCCCCCGCGCTTACAATAGGTTTCGGACGATAAGCTTATATCCGGTCGATAAAAATATGTGGCCGATATATACATATGAGTATAATATAAAATTACCTACACCCCAACTTCAGTGAACTTTAATTTCATCTGTACTGCATCTAATTCCCACACTGTCTAGATGACTTGCCGAATCCGGCCATGCACAATACTTGCTAATTATTATTATCGATACCAACTGCGGAACGATTAAAACATTGTGGGAAATTATACCAACTATCCTGTGTACCTACAGAGGTAGCAGTGCGTTAAATGATTTGGTTTTACTCGGTCCGTTACTCGTTACGTGGTTAGTGAAGCTGAATGGACGTTATTTATCGACAAATTAATGATAATGTATTTTTTTACACATATTAAAAATTCCGTAAAAATAATGAAATATAAACAATTGTATACTTTCACCGTCTTAATTAACAATTATAAAAAATAAATCAAACAAACTCATATAAAATATTTTACTTAAAATAGTACCTACCTATCGTACCTAATACCTATATAGGTAATATATTAATTGTGATGATAATTGGGAAATGCTCGGGTAAAAAGGAATACCTAATTTTTCCAAATTTCAAATAATATAATACAGTATTTTGTTGAAAATTTTTTTTTGTTTTCGTAGTTTTCATTATGTTTGTGAACAATTATCTATGAATAATAAAAACTATTACAGTAAATACAGATTTCGTTTCTTCAAAAATATTAATTTTGACTTATTATTTCATTCATCTACTCATTCTCCCACTAACTATATTTCATTCAGCTGTTTCTATAATTTAAAAAAAAAATACTTATAGAATGAAAATAATAAGTTTCAATATTTTAGTAGGTAATAATCTTGCTTATACTTAATTCTTGTGCACTACATATTATTACATATAAAACGAGTCATAATTTAAAATAATTTCCAAGAAGTGATTTGGTGTCATAATGATGTAATATAGTTAAGAACTGTCACTATACTACGATATAGCCTACGCCGCACAGACTATGACCGCTGTTAATCTTTTACAATTATTTATAATTTTCATAATTTGACTCTCAAAACTATAAATTACACAGATAAAGGATAATTAAAACTAACTACAAAACACGTTTATTAAACTCCAAAAAAAAATTAACATATATAATTATTGAATTTTGGTATGAGTAATAATATAATATATCATACTAGTATTTATAATCAATGATAATATGTACCCAATTCTATATTATAATCGTTAATAATTATTAATATTACATAAAAGATATCGCGTGTTTTTTTTTATCTCCATGTTTTACATAAGCTATATTATTATTAGAATGCTGGTGGTGTCGGGGCGTGTGCATCTCGTCAATCCTCGGCCGGTTCCTCTCGTTACACAACAAACACCGGCGATGATATGCGTTCAACATATACCCACCCAAACGAGCATAAACATAATAATGATATATAGTACGTAATAATATGTAGGGAAGATAAAGGGAGGAAAAATTGTAACAGAATACAGTTATCTAACAGTTTAAAGTGGAAATACCATTTTTTAGTGAAATGTAAACATCAGCCCCCTTTGGACATGAAGTAAATATTCTGTTTCTATTCAATATGGATTACTATACGCGCTGGTGCGCTACGCGTTATCTGAAATAGGAGAAGAGTCTTATACGATAACTGATAAATGTTTAATGAGGGGTTAAACTGTAATCTGGTAAGTTTCTCGGTTAATATTTTCGTCATTCCTTTAAGAAAAAATAAAAATAAATATTGATGCCATCGTCACCAGAACACGAATTACACTACCAATCCTTTGTTTACTGCTGATGAATTTACGAGTCCAACCTGTGCATGTCATGAGCGGTTTTCAGTCGTAAATTCTTATTGAGAATCACTCAAACTATGGTGCTCGGAAACAAGGTGATCGTAAAAGCAAAAAAAAAATTGGGATAATAGCTGCGGTAACATAAAATAAGGTGTACGGACGTTTAATGGTTTTTTTTATACAGCCATTTATAATGTCCAATATTTACTTGTTTTTGTACTCCTACGTATGTGCAGATAATAATAATTTTATTGCATATGCCTTCGAGTCATAATAATCGTTTTCGAAATACTGCGTGTATGGCTTCCAGTGTTCCACAATCGGTCCGAAACAGACAAAGTAATCAGATAAACATTGATTTATTCGCGGTTAGCGTACCTATGCAGCAGTTGATCAAAATTATGAGACTGCGTTTCGGCTGAACCTCGTGGATTTTTTCCCCTTACGCCAAGTTTTTATTCAACTATACCTAAAGGTGTACCAGTGTAGCATTGCACATGTTTTTTTTCTTGGTTTTGTAATTCGCATTCACTAATCGCGTAGGCGTGTCCCTAGCGACAAATCATATTAAATTTAATAATAACAATAACGACGCGTATGTTTGCATAGGTATACCTACATCGAACAAACAGTTTTTACTTGTGCAAAGTTAGCTGATTTATGTCGGGAATTCGCACATTATGTAGAAATACTGCTGCACAGAATTCAAATCCAACATTATCAATCACTGCAGAACTACAGTAG
The DNA here is from genome assembly GCA_008528875.1 of Aulacorthum solani. NCBI lineage: Eukaryota > Metazoa > Arthropoda > Insecta > Hemiptera > Aphididae > Aulacorthum > Aulacorthum solani. Next base: position 12,160 of record PVMI01032784.1, on the reverse strand, counting down.
AAATATTATGTCATTTGATTGGCAACATTTGAATTATTTCGATATGTCTCTTCATTTACATATTAACTACAAATCGTAATATTAAGTTAAGTCAAACAGTTTTACTTCAAAGGGAGTAATATAGTTCTATAGACTACAGTCAATACTAAAATATCTACAAACATATTCCAATATTTAACTGTTTATATTCTATATGCCGCTTTTCATTAAAATGTTACTATATTTTATTTAACTAGAACGAGGTTATACCGAGAATTAAAATCATACAACAATTAAAACGGAAAATTCAACAACAAACAAATTAATCAAATTAGGTAGTTTTGTTGTCTTAATAATTGTTATTTAATTTCGACCATTTGCCATAAATTGAAACACAACAGTTCGTAGGTAATTATAAATGGCGTATACCAGTGCATTACAATACGAAGTACATTGAATGGCATTATAATAGGTTATAACCTGTAGGTAGGTATATAACCTAAAGGTAACTGGTAAAAGTTAAAAATAAAATAACATAGTTTATTGTTTTATACGTTTTCGAGAAACCAAACTCGAGTTTGGTCAAAATAAATAATAAGTTTCGTAAAAAAAAAATAACTGTTTAAAATATATTTGTTGTGAAACAATATATTATAATATATAGGCACGTATACTTTTTTACATAGGATTTTTAGTAACGCCCGGTGTACACTTCCGACAAAATATTATGTATACGCCTGCCAGTAAACAGTTTTACGATGATCGTAAAACAACGCAAGATGCACTACACACGGCAAGGTATAATAAAAGGTATAAAACAATAGCAGTGCAACAAATACGTAATATATTAATATATATATATAACACACACAAACGTCATCCGAAGCGCATGTTTTATGTTTTCCCATATTTTTTGGTACGTTTCCAGTGTTTTCTTTATACGATTGCTAAGGAACTCATCAATCATTCGGGCTAATTAAGAGTGTACCACACTACCACGCAACAGCAAGTCACGCCCAGCACGTAGTGATTTGTTTCAGACATGCGCGCCAGGCCGCCCGAAATAGCACATATTACTATACCATCCGCTTTGGCGGGATATCCAGAGGACAAATTGTTTGCCGACACACGATAGGAGATCGTAATATTAATATCATCGGCAAGCAGAGTATCCGGGAGATATCAGAAAACCGCAACGGATGGTGAATAAGAAACGCCACTGATTTTAGGAAACGATTGGGTTTTACTAGAACAACGTCTCGGGTGCAATCACGGATTTGCCGCTTCGATGGCTTCCGTGTGGCCTCCGACTTGGTGGTATCGAAATTCGTGTATAGTCGCGATCTCGGGTCAGACAAACGCACGCTAAAATCTCACAATATGTGCTCGTAATCCCTACATAATGCATATTGCATATGGTATGTACCAGGTACCTACATAATATACATATGCAAACTCACAATGTAAAACAAATGATTATATAAATAATTCCAAATGGAAAAAAAATGCTTGCTATAGATATGAAAAAAACAAAATCCTCTATTGTTTTTATCGACATTTGAACTAGTTGATAATCCAAGAATATTGTTAACTCCCCGTCTCCAAGACCGAGTAGTATAATAGTAATAAATATATTATATAAAAAAATCATTTTCTGCTTTCTGGTATTATGCAACGCTGTCAACACAATTTATTGCGTTCGGAATTTAGTTTATATTATTATTATTGTACTATAAAGTTGTAAAACCAGGCCTCGGCGAGAAACTAATAAAACACTAATAAAATCAACTAGCATTTCTATTCCAATAAATTTTTGTATGTGTACCAACTTTTATTATCGTATTGGAGTTCATATATAAGCTTGGACGTGTCATCTTAAAAACTCAAATATTGGCCCAAGGTTCGAGTCCCCCTCGACAAAGGCGTCAGACGGTAAACATTAAGTTTTTCTCCACACACGCATACTCGTACGCAGATAAGGTGTAATATTATGAACACTATAATACACACACCGCGACCCACACAAAAACATGTAATATTATATATATTACCGTATGACACTTATGTAATTGTTCAATTGAGATGGTCTAATTCTACGAGAGAAACGTACGTGGCATACATAATTCATGTACCTACGTCAATGAAAAATATCCACCGGATCTTCGAGTTTAAACAATAGTATAAACTATAATTAAACATTATAAAAAGTACTTTAAAATAGCTCTATAATACCGACATCTAAGAAAACAAAAAAAAAAAACAATCAAGTGGACGGAAAAAGAATTAAATGAACACTATACTTAAGAAAATAAGAACAGTTATTGCCACAGAACAATTTTTACAGAATAGATAGGTACTATAGGTACTACAGGTATATTTTTCGTGGATGTATCTACTAGTAGACTTGTATGTTATAATCACTTAAATACCTATTGCTTATAAGTTATAGACAAATTATCTATATAGTCAACCATGGTTGACATGCATGTTACTAAATAAGGTAATATGGATTTCAAATGATCCGAAATAACAATTTCAAACAGTGATTTTTAGATTAAAAAATATTATTTAGTAAGTAATCAAATTTTCAGTTTTATTCTGTCAAAATAAATTACTCATACTCTTCAAAATATTTTTTTAATAAAAGTTTAACAAATTATTTACATCAACAAGGAAAAAATGATTGAAACTAAATTTAATATTACCTTATATTATCTAAAAAAACATTTTGAAAAAGCTGGTTTCATTTGTTCTATGCTAATTAGTAACTTTTAACATATTATGATAAATATAGTTACGATGACAATTATAGACTTATATGTGGACATTAGTTTAAAAATTCATCAACTTAGTGTACATTTGTATGCTTGACAATTAATATAATACATTTCCAATACCTACTTTATACACATTTTCAACGTCATTTTTTATACATCTGTAAAATTAAAGGCTCGTCAATCGTTTTTTTGAACCCAAAATAACAAAAAAACTAATTAATATAAGTAGAATTTTCAACAACATACTTGTTGAACTCGACCTACACCTAGAAATAACGATAGTTATTATTTTTTTGCTGTAAAATGAATATCAACTTCAATAGAGCATAATTTTATACTAGTATGCAGGACACTACCAGCGTTAAATTCAAAGTTTAATGTTAAAATAATAGAAATATGTTTGAAACAGCTTTCATTCATAAATTATAATGAGCTATTCAGGTAAAATTAAGCAGCACAAATATATTATACAATAATATACTGGATTGTTGAAGAAAATATTTTAGTTTTAAACATAACATTCTATATTTGACTTGTAATATTATTATTCATGATCTATACAATATACAGTTTTTGAAATTAATACAAAATCAATGTTTATTCAAGACTATAAAAATATAAGGAGAAAAAAGCAGACAAGACACAGCGAATGTTGGTGTTTCACCGTTTCCTTCGATCACTTTTCACATAGTCATATGAACTGATTTCAATGTTAAATTTTAAAGCGTACATTTGCGAAAATAAATTGTCACATTTTAAAAAAGATTTTGAACTGGAGTCTGGAGATTAGTTCAAAGTGAAACCACCATCAACATGTTTGGGTAGTTTTTCTTATGCAAGTAATCACCAATTATCGGAAAAATGGAAAAATTCTCATTTAAAAAGTACCTATATACCTTTCAACCAGATAAAAAAACTGATATATAATATATATATAGTCATGTAGAAACAACATGTTTTATGTATTTTATACATAAAATAAATATTTTTAGGGAAGAAATAAAATTCTTTACGCCTACTCTTTGCATTGTAATTTTGAGGTATACTTGCATATTATCATATTTTGACTGACCACGCCTAACTTCGACAGTACATACAAATTTTGTTTATCTCTGTTGAGTTATGAAAAAAATAATAAATTGACGTGGGGTGTGATGTTTGATAAAGGCCATCTCGTTGACACTTCGGTCACTTATCTTGGATTCGGGATTCCTAAATGTCAGTCAGCAGAGACATTATTTGCTTAGGGTTACAATCTGAACAGTCTAATCTATACCAAATGTATTGATTTCTGTTTAAAAAAAAAAAAAACAAATATTGCCTCTAAAATGTGTTTATCATAATTATGTTTAGTGTGAATCGTTATTGAATGATAATTAAATGTTATTATATTATAATATGTAATATACTACATACATAGTATTACTAATATGTTTAGTGAGTATATAATATTATTATACACAAATAAGCTTAACCTAGTAAATACATTTTGATTTTTGATAAATAGATGTGAATTTTAGAGAAATTTATGACAATAATGAGAATAGATTTCAACATTTTTATAAAAATGTAATTTTCTTTGACGGGGAATATAATATATATAGTGCATATAGGTATATTAATATACTATACAAATATATTAATATATTATACATATACATGATACCTACTTATGATATTGTAATTTATTGTAAATAATATAATATATAATCGTTAATCACCAAGAAATCACTTCACCCGGATTCAGCTATTGAATATATTATTATAAGTTATAATATTCACCAATAGCCATAAATAAGTATTCAGTATACTTAAACGATAAACAATAAACATAATATAATATGAATATATTTGTTTATCATCATAAAATTTGATTTTTACATAGTTATACGTTGTACGTAACATATTATACAACTACTATCTTTCATCATAATTATTACTACCTACATTCCTATCTCTTGATTACATTTCCCCTACAACAAAACGCTCCTACCTCTATTCATATTCAAAGCTTCGTCTGGCCAGATTTTAATATCGAGAAAGAAAGCTTTGCAATATCGGGAGCTTTTGGCGAGTTTTTTATGCTTTAGACTTTAGTTGATAAAAATGTTAAATCCTTTGACTATAGAGTAATAATGTTCTTACTGGGAACGGAAAAAGGATATCTATAGCGTTTGTATTATTACAAATTCAAATCAGTTAAAAACAAATATTGTTATTCGAATGTTTTATGGAATAAGATATTAAGATACCATCTAGTAGTTTAATTTATAGTATCATAATTTATACATATGCACTAGGTATGTTGTCACGTCCAGACATTATCATTCATTCGTATATCCGCAAGATTTGAAACCAGTATTAGTTTTTAAATTGCCTGTTTAATTTTTTATCTATCAGTTTTCAAAAACATAAGCAATCGATCATGACCAGCAAGTGGACTTAAAATTCAGCACCAACATAACATATCGAGGCAGACAATGGTTAAGTTGGTAGCAAATACAAATATGTATGATTAAGTTAGTGTATGGTATTATTTATAATTATATAATTATTATTCTTATTATCAGGATGTTAGGCAGAAAATTAGGTACTTACATTTTAATTAATATTATCAATTTGTTTGTAATTTTGTGTCTAAAGAATTGAGTATTAACAAATATTTAATGTATTTAACAGCGATGTTTTATAAAAAATAAACTAATTTATAAAGGATTAAAGTTAGTCTATACTCTATATAATATTTAATGGTTTTTTTTTTATATTTGTTTAAAGTTTTTAATTTTAAATGACCTTAGATAAACATTTTAATAACTGTTGTCCAGCAATTTATAGTTATCTATACCTATTTAATTGTAAATAATGTACATATATATAAAATGTCCATTATATGATAAATTGATAACAATTATAGTTATTATAAATTAATGTCAAGGATTAAGCTATATATTGAAATATTAATGTTCAGCTACAACAAATTCGGTTGTCCGTCCATACTTCCATTGTACTCGTACAAAAATGCCCTTAAATAATATTTTAAACAATGCTAGAAAGAACAGCAGGCTCATTAAAAATAAATAAAAATATATTGAATAGAATATCGAATATAATTATATTTTAACTGTTGCCGTGTTTAACTATAAACAAAAGTATAATAGATAAGTACAATACGAGTTATAATAGCATTACTTGTACCTATGTAAATGTTTAAATAAGGGAGTTATGAACAGAACCAAGATGAAACAAATGATTGAAAACCCAATAAATTGCAAACAACATTCAAATACGAACGTTGTTATACAATATGTGTATATTATGCATAGGTACCTAATTCCTTTCTTGAATAAACATCTACTCACCGAGGCAGGCGTTGGGTGGTTTCCGGAGTTATTTTATCGGGAATTTGAAATTCGATAAGTAACAAAAATACTAAAATATATAGAGACCATAATAATATAATATTATAGGTACCTCCTACAATGTAAACCTATAAATAGGTACTATTATGTTACCTAAACACTACTACTAATACCTATCATGCTGACACAGTACGTATGATTTTATATCCAACAATAACATCAAGGGTTACTTTTTTGTTGACATTTATAATAACAACTTTTATAGGCAGCGTATGTGAAGGAAAACCATGCGAGAAATTAATTTTAGGAAAATAATCAGAAATAGATAATAATATTATTATGTTGGGAATTTATAGAACAATACAATTAAGCGCTATAACACGTTATTCGAAGAACACAATATTATTATACCCACGTAGTGGTGAGGGTACGTGAAGAACGTTTACTCCGTAACGAAATAATAATAATATTGTGTGTCGCGGAATCGTGATTACTATGATAATATATTACTATTTATTATAATACAGGTATGTCGTCGCGGTGTTACACACGGATATTTTCGAATCGATTACAAGCTGAAATCAACGCGAGGGGATTGGAACGACGGGAGTTTACACGGCCGTTTATGGGCCGCCGAAACGTAAAATTAAAAAAAAAACTCCCCATAAACATCGAGTTGAGGTGCTTCGAGATAGGTATGGGTATTGATTTTTTGTGTGTCTTCCATTATCGGAATAAGTTGCAGCACAGGATGCGCATATCGGTAAAATAATAAAAAAACTGTACGGCTTCGGCGGATATTCTATTACCGGGTTAATCAATTTTTTATTTTTTTTTTTACACACGATTCTTTTTCTCTCATCGTTCCACATATCATTATATTAACAAGTTACTACCCGCCGTGTGGTTGTGCCATTACATGCACGCGCCACGGCTGCCAAGCAGTCAGGTAGTCATTGTACACATGTATAGGTACGTACTATAATACTGACCATAGTAGTAATATTAATGTGTGTCCCGCCGCCGCCCGTCCGAACTGGACGAATTCATTTGGAATTGCGCGCACGCAACTATTGCCGAACGAAGTAGTAATGACGGGGAGCGAAAAAAATAATAATAATGGATTGAAACGCACGCGGCCGGACATTAATAATAGAATCGTTAAAACTGTACGAAACGTCTTTTTGATAACTATAAAAATTCACGAAGCCTGCGCATAGGAACACCGACGGCAGCATTAAATATTAATTTATTACTTCCAGTTGCGATGATCCTTATTGTGTAGGTACGTGGGTATCGTTCACAATTTTTTTTCGCCAAAGACGTTCCTAACGAGGTACTACAACAGCGGTAATAGCAATAATAATATTATAATGACATCCCGGTATCATCGGGAAACTTAAAACCACAGGTTCTATTATAGGCGTATAATGTACATACAATATTATATATAAAGGTACCGCGTGGCGCATATTAATTTTGATTTTGTTCACTTACGTTTCGCTGTAACTATTTCAACTAAGACCAAGACAAGACTGTTTTCTCGAGGTTTACTGTAGTTGCTCTCGACGACCTTCCATTATACTCGCCATTGCACTCATATTAAAGTAAAATAGTTTTGCCGTTTGTATAGGTACACACACTAGCCAATTAAAATAATGAACACACGAAGCGTGAAAAAAAAAATTTTAAAAACAAAACGATAAAAACTGTGCGAAAAGTATATTAAAAACGTAGTTCATTCAATTAAAAATCAAAACATTTAAATAATTAAAACAATCCGCGGATACGCAAAGAAACGGTTAAAATATTATGTTAAAATTATTTACGCGAAAACGAAAATTCAAACAATAATAAACAGCCAAACCGAAACACGCATCCAAACACGATCGCGCCAACGACGTCAAACACGGACTAATGGTGTGTACGCGCGCGCCCGGACCGTACACCGGTACCATATGCTCCGACGGCGGCGGTCTTGTACGGCCGACACTTGGGGGCGTTGCCGGTCGGCCTCAGTGGATTACGGCGGCGGCAGCGGCGAATATCGCGTTAAATAATCAAAATAATAATATGTATATTATAATAATATTATACGCAAACGCAATGTACCTTACTTATATTGTTATATCCGACGGACGAGGAAAACAACACTTGTGATACTGAATACATTTTTTATGTTACGGAATATAAATAATAAAAAAAAATACAGGTAGATCGATACGATAATGATAATTATTATTATCGTACTTCTGCACCCTACATTATAGGCACACTATCTAGACTCATCAACTCACAGGTTCGAAACTAATATACTGTCATATTAAGTAACTATAATGTTTTTTTAAAAATCCGCTTTTTATACATTCAAGTTTAATTTTTTAAGGCCTATAATTAATATTATGTAAGTCACTATAAAAAAATGCCGGTGTGTTTATAAAAAAAAATATAGAGAACTAAAAGGTTCTTAAATCTGCCGAAATGATATAAAACTGTTTTTTTACACGCCTTCTAAATGAAACTTGTTGATTCTAAAATAAAACGTAAGAAACAAAAAAATATGTCCTAAAAGCCAAACCACGATTATGTTAATTATCACCCATTACATAATTATAACACAATAATACTATGTATACAATTATTAAATTATAAAACCACTCTTTATCGACCAATAAAAATATCTGTGTGATGCATCATACTATATTTCCTCTAACTGTATATTGGTGGACAAGGTCTTAGCTAGAATATAATTAGGGAGGGGGGGAAATCAAGAGTATTTTAAAATGTATATCCCAATTTAAAATTTAGTGAAACATGAATATATTATCTGTTATCTTTCCCCCTCCACCCTATGGCTACTCCCTTGGTGGTGAAAAAATATGCCACTACACATAGCAGTTATTAAGTTGGTATTTGCAATGCCCAACAGTGATATAAAATAATTAGTTTATTATCAAAAAATATTATGACAATCCTCAATTCCAATGAAGAATAAAATAGGTCTGTAAAAATGTATTTTGGGTATACTTTGGTACTTGTAGTATTTATTATATTATGAACATTATAATAAAATATTATAATCATGTTCCTATTGTCATAGTTATACTGAAATCACTGAAACTGTGTATTACTCAATATACCTATGTATATGGCTACATTTATTCCAGAACAAACATTTTCTACAATTATCATCATGTAGTATAAAAATATAATTACAACTAAAAATGTGTGCTGTGGTACCAGCATATTGACTTTTTACAATTTCATTTGTTACCGATTGTACCATAATATATATCAATCAATTTATACAGAAGAATTTTCCTGAGCAAGGACCATAATAATTGTTAACTACTGTTAACACTTCAAATTTACTCCGAAACCACGTTTTGGCAGGTAATGGGTTGGTACAATTAGATATTATAATATTATTACTAAATTGTTATTATTTTTTATTTTTAAATTTTTTAAAAAGAATGTCCTCCTGAACACTTCGAACTGACGACGTTACGACATTGGCACTTAGGTACGCCAATATTTCATTCAGCCACTCCGTCATCAGTCATATATTTGTAATAATATATACTATAAATATTACATTGTTAATACATTACTCTACTCTAAAATAGTTTTATTCAATCTTCCACAAATATGACCTATCTGCATCAGCTATTCAGCTATAGCATATTTAATAGTTTTTGAGTAACGAGCGAAATTAATTTCACTGATAATATACATAAAAACAGTAACATCATCATTGTTGACTTGTTGACCCGCCAATAGAGGAAATTAAGTTGATAAGTTTATCCCAGAAAGGATCTTATGTGAAGAAGTAATTATTTAAATACGTTTAAATTAACTATTATTTTTACACGAATAGCTATTTTGTTAATTATGCCCATTTATTATTTTTATTTTTATTATTATTTTATATAAACAACTTATCGATTATAATGTAGGTACTGCAATTTAAATGTATGTTACTTCTAAAATATAAGTAACATTTCTATATGTTTATGTATTATGTCTATTTATATGTCTATATATTTGTCTAATATGTAAATATAGAGGCTTAAATGTTATTTTGTTACTATTTAATTATTTCAGTTAAATATTTTATGTATTATATTGGCCCGAGTTTATCATTTTAAAAATATCATTCAATCAAATAACAAAATATCTATCAATAAATTCTATAACTTTATGAACAATGTGTTTTTCATATACGTATTTTTACATTTAATTTACATTCATAGTTCTGTGTATAAATTAACAAGTCTTAACACTAGTTATGTGCTTATTTTTATAGCTTACAATATTATGGTACCTACTTAATATTGAATATAGATTAATTGTAATTTGTATCTAATAAACATATTAAACAGTTCATTAAAGCCATAAAGATTGTTAAAAAATAAACATATAATTAAAATTAATATACTGACCACATACAAAGGTGTTATTATTACTCCGTAGTATAGTGTAGTCGGTAGGTATATCAAAGGAGTCTGATATTAGAAATCATAATTATTATCTATAATGCAACTGATATAGAACTGATGTAATACACATTTAGATGATTGATTACTTGAATTTATAAAAATTAGATAAAAAGTTCAATATTAATGTACCTAATCGAAAGTCCATGCCATAAAGTGATTTTGAAAGTTTGCAAAGTTAAAACCTTATAAATTAAATAAATCATCATTATAACTTAATATAGTGTAGTATAGTATCTCATATTCTCATCACATCTAGTAGGTAGTAATTTACTTAAAAATATGTATTCATTAAACAGACATAAAAAAACGAAACGGTGCAGTGCGCACAATAATTCAAATAAATATTTTACAAGTAGACAAATGCATAAGATCCTTTGAAGGTATGTAGGTACCTGTATATATTTTCATATTTAATATTACATCTCATCACATATTATATAATATCATATAGGTATATATAAATAAAATACTCGCTATGATATATTATATGTGTGTACGCATTTTGGTGCAGGAATAAAAAAAAAATGAAAAACTCCGGCTTTGAAGTAATGTATATTATACACAAAACGGTGTAAACGTTGAAAAAAATGTAGTCGTGGAATGGTTCTGTGTGTAGTGGAAATCCGTCCGTTTTGCTATATATTTCTGAGGGCCGAGCGATTTGTGCGCTAAAAAGTGTACGCCAGTAAAAAGCTCACTAAGTTTATATGCGTGCTTCTACCTACACGTATATATATTTTGATATCGTGGGGAGGCAATTTCTGTGGCAGCGGGGGTGTCGTAATAAAACAGCCCAAAAGTAGCTGCAATGGGATTACGCGCATGTGGTGGTGGTGGACCAGAAAGTGTGGTTGGAGAGAGAGAGTGAGAGGTTTTTGCGATAAAAATGTATCAAAGGCTGCCTTTAAAACCGGCATTTGACAGCGGTCCCTGGCACTGGCAGTTGCACGCTCACACACGCACACACGCACAATCGGTGTATATTATATATATATAAGCAGTAAGCACGGTGCAGTCCGTTACTCCGTTCTTAACGGTCGATTAGCCGAATGCGACATGCAGAAATGAATTGCTGGGCAGCAGTTCGAACACAAGTTTTATTGTGATTAAACTTTGTGTGTGGGCAATAAGAAATATACACGCAATAATATAATAATGATAACGAGTAAAGTTAGACGTTATTGGTCTGTGCGTAAAAAAAAAACCGAAACCACAGCACTATATAGGTAGGTTACATTCTAAGTCCAATGCCACGGGATTGCATACACAGCACAACGCACAAACGATCATAATAATATATAATATAGGTTTGTTCATAAATCCGACGGTCATCGTCCCTCCACGTGACTCGGTTCGCAGGCACCTAATTCGTAATTTAATATATTATTTTTTTATTCTCTACATTCATTCTGCACGATGACACGACGGTCGTTTGATTTTATTATCGTTATTGGTGTTGTGTGATGGTTTTGACAATCGAATAATAATCTTATTAGTCATTATATGCACATATATATGTGTTTAAGCGCGTTATTATATGACCGCT